>CM036941.2:40475461-40688951 GCA_020352615.2 Yoshiicerus persimilis
CGTGTACCACCTAAATGCAATATTATACAGTGCAGTAGTCCTACTAGTACAATAGTTGTACATTGTACTGACTATTGACTCCCCTTCTATTTAGATTGGCATTGACTTGCTCTGGACGGCTTGTTATGTTATTGCTATGAATCTGCCGGTTGCCTTGCCTGTCAGGAATAGAAATCCGAAAGATACAAGTAATATGAACATGCGAGACTTCTGCGAATGTGCTGTAGTATTAACATACCTTACAAACCCAATATTATCAACCAAACCGGTTGGAGTGTTCTTTTCTGTGTAGTTAAGTGAGTGGCTAAGTAAGTAAGTAAGTGAGCAACTTGATCCTAAAGACATACGCACTTACTCTAATATAATAGTCGACCCTCACTTCATATAAACTTTATTCCCCACACCAAACTACCAAGTACACACACGATAGAGTATAATTCTGCAACAACACGTCTGTCGTCCCGAACATTCTACTTACAATTACTACTTGTAGTCACAGACCCTTTTCTGATTTCAACCATTCCATCGGAGAGCTACAAAGATAAGGCAAATCAAAAATACCCCTAATTGTACTACGATAACTAACAATTAAATCTGGGGCAGAACTGGCAACCTATTCTACAACAATTTAGAACATTGTGATAAGTGTGAATCAATAGCATCATTAAGCCAAAGGGTACTTAGAACTTTGTATTGTAAATCTTAACCTTAATCTTTACAAATTCTTATAGTACAGTACGTTGTACCTTCTTGCAAATAATTTTAAAGAGAAAGGAAACTAATACTTTGTAATTTCGATGAACTTGTGTCTCTGTCGATACTAATGCGATAGTACAAGTAAATATATAGAGATATTACGTTATTATGGGCTATGGTTGAGATTTCCTGGATTTCAGTCTATGCCTAATGATTAGTTATAAATTTTTTGCATCTGTTATTGCGAAAAGTGGGAAATCTTTTGTGATAAGTTGAGAAGAAGGAGAGTGTGGATAGAGAGGTGTAAAAACAAAGGATAAAAATATGATTCAGATGGTATCTGTAGCAGCTCTGCCAAATTGCTTGAACTAAATCATTGTTCTTCAATATTGCAACACTTACGCAAGATTAGTTTTGCTTACCACAGTAGGATAATAAAGTAGTTAAGTTTGGCTAAGATATCTGATGTAAAATAATGCAAGTTAAGAGTATGTCAGCATCGGTTTACTGTTCGATCACTTCCATTGTGTTGTAAGTGGACAAACCACTTTATCTACGAATGTAAAACCGAATTGTTATTGTGTGTAGGTAAATAGGCATTACATAATACTATTGTCTCTAGTATTTAGTATGCCTTGGTGGAATTTATATTAAGTCAGCCAGGTACTTCTCCACAGAAGAAGAAGAAAGAAATAACCAGATTTTCTACTTACCTACTCTCTGGTCTAGTTACTCAGGGTTTTGACTTGAACTCTTCGCACTTTTCACCATTCAGCCCTCTGGGAAATCAAGAGCAGGATAAAGTCTGTAAAGAAAAAACATATATCTATCAGAATCCATGTTGTCATTACATAAGCATTTTATATCTTACAGATACAGGGTAACCCAGCTACCTAATCGCAGGCACACATGTTCAACTTAATCCTAGTGCCTACCCAATATTATCGAGACCTGTATTCTCACTATAGCGGCTAAACATTCGCTAAATGTGTAATAGTATAACATCCATTCCCTATTTACCGCAACTCTTCCAACTATTCAGATAGCGAATAACTTTGCTACAACCGTCAAACAGATAAAAACGAAAAACAACTCTGCAAACAATATCACAGACAGACGTGAGCACAATTTTAATGTATTTTTGGTGTGTGGGAAAAATCCCAAGATGTATTATTCCAATGACTTACATTTACATACACATCATACATACAATCTATTTTGTGTCTTCTCTGTCTTCTAATTAACATACTACAACACTTTGCAAATACTTTTCCAACTTATCACTTGAAATATTTGCAAAGGTTGATTCCTAGGTGCTTGCCCTATTGGGATACAGATGTGTGTAAGGAGTAGACAAAACAAATAGCTGTAAGGTTAAGGTCACAAAAAAACTGTCCAATTTAACATTGAAAACAATTATTGTATCGTGGCACCTTGTATGTTATTATCATTTTTAATAATAATATTTTTCATTATTTCTCTAGATCCACAAAACGTCTGTTCTTTCATTAAATTAAATATACTACAGGAAAGATAACATTAAAAAAAATTTTGCGACGATTTTGCACAGAAAATTGTGATTTGTGGGCTCAGCTTGTTGTCAACGGGAAAAACTAAAAGTAATTTCTTGAGAGAGTGCCATATTCAGTTATTGATTGGATGACGGTTTGACTTTGAGCCAGAGTTGCATAATAAAATGGTTTCTGGCGATTTGTAACTGTAAACTGGTAATAAAATATACTGTGACAAAAAAGCACAAGCTCCCACACGTACTGGATCGTGGAGGGAGCGTCGAAAAAACGAAAACTGTTTATTTTAGTAATGGTAAGTAATAGACACTGATTTGGTATTATAAGAGGTAAGGAGGAAAGAAAGGTTGAATCACATTGATAAACTAGGAATATTAAGTAGTTGAATTTATTTACGTCAACATTTATAGGTGAACTATTTTTAGTGAAGACGAATGAAGACCACACTGAAATTCTTTGTTGAATTATCTACCTGAGCTTCTATAGATAAAGGTTTTATGAGGACATATCTTGTGTATGTAGAACCTGAGAAAAGAGAAGAGAACGATAAGAAGGGTAGCGAGTCGCTCACGCAAAGAAGGAAAAAAGCGTCTCGCATTACTACGTATAGGAAGGGAGAAAGTATTCGTCTTCTGCTACTTAAGGATCCGTCCTGATGTATTTGGTTAAAGTAGATTAAACTGGTGAACTGCTTTGCCACAGCTACACACACAGAGAACTGGAGATAGCTGCATTTAAGACTCTAATGAACCTTCACTTTCTTAATGAACCTGTCTATTAAAAGGAAGGAAATAAAAAACTGTAATTCCTTAGCATTCCTTGGCCCGTCTCGGCTCTCCTCAGAAGATGATATGTCAACTGGAGTGTTCATGTGAATGCATTTAGCATAGCATGCCCCATCACCACATCGTCTCACCTTGTACAGGTTAGTCCAATCTAGTTATACGCTAACAACATTAGAGATAAGCTTATACTAGGACTAAAACGGAAAGAAAGTTAAGACTGCGAGTCTCAAGTCAACTCAACTCTACATGACAAGGAAGATAAGGATAAAACACGAGATATCAGAAAACCAAAGCAATTCTTTGTGCAGACGTCGCCGATGAACGACTCAAAATTAAAGCGGCATTCATCATCTCACAAAGAAGGGGAAACCAAATCAAACCATAAACTCTTCTATACACATAGACACTTTTTAAATTTTACTAGCATGTATGGACCTAATGTACCTATATACTTAAATATTTATCTACCTTTAATATACGGACATCACATACTAGCTACCTAGTCAGCTTTAAGTGCTTACCTAACACAATTTGTGTATCTATGCTTCCTACTTACTTATTTAGGTACTAACTAATGAAACAGTAAGGAGATTAGTTTTTGTTTTAGTGCCTAAGAAATATCATCCTATCTTCTGAACACGTAAAAAGAACCATAGCTACACAGTGCATAGCTTGTCTTGTTCCTGTCTTGTACTTGTCTCCTCCTAAGTAGCTACCTAGTTAAAGTCACCGAGATAATAAATTAGTCAGATTCTTTATTCTCTACCGCAAGATCAATTCAAACAGTTTATTACTTCCTACAGGCTAAACTAACTTTGTCATTTTCGCAAATACAAGAATTTTAACAATGAATATAGAATTTACAGGCTACTGACTGTGTCGTATAGGTACATTAAAGGCACATAGTTAACATAGGTAGTAGTTACGAATACAAAGGATCATTTAACATAAACAATCTCAAGATCACGAAATTAATTTTTAAGCCAAAGTTTTAAGAAAAACTTTGACTTCTATCCTCGGTCCAGTCAACCAGAAAAGACTCAAGTTTGATTTCTACTTACTTCAGTGCACAAATACAAAGAACTGTAAAATTCAGTAGTTTGTAAAAATGCAAGATTTTCTAGACTTCCAATTGGTTACACTATTCTTTGGTAGGTATAGATATGAAAGGCTACCTATAGGTATTATAAATTTCAACTTTTGGAACACGTAACCTTAACTTTGCTACACTTACATAAGAAATTAAGCATGGCCCTACAATATTCTTATAATACAACCACGGGAAACTCAAACCTATTACGTATTACTCCATATATTTTTACTTTACTTGTTATTTAAATTATAGGATTAGTAACACTTCCAAGCATTAGATAAATAAAGTCAATAAATTCACAATTGCCAAAATTGCCATAAAGTACTGGTAAATGATTAACTATTTGTATGCATGAAAATATATTAAGCATGTTAAAGTGTATGAAGCATTGGTTAAAGATTAGGTAAATTTTTAATTATCTTAACAGTATATTCTTTCCACTTATGTAATATGTTAACGTTAGCAATAGGAGGGTAACTGTATTTAAAAGAAGCTATAATATATCGTGATCTTAATAATGTAAGCAAAAGTTGTTAATATCCTAAAGGATGTCTTAGTGACTGAGGTGAGTTTGTGCTTGAGTCAGTCAGAAGAAGAGACTAGTGTAGGAGGAGAGAGAAAAGGCGACAAGATCAAATGAGTCAACTTGTGAAGCAGCAGGTAAAGATAGACGAGACTCGTATTTAGGTTCTTCTAACAGATTACAAGGTTTACACAGTTTACGCTAGATAAGTTTCACAAGTTGTAGATGTAAGAGTTGGTTGGTTCATGTAATCAAGTAAAAGCAGAAGTAGAGTATTATAAGTGACTTCACTGGTTTGGTCTGGATTAGTGCCTTCATTCAACTTCAGTTAGCTCAAGTCAAGAGTCTATCTACCTCTTACGTACATAATCTTCTTCGTACTTATCTTTGTACTATAACACAGAAACAATCCTTTTTTACATATGCTTACTATACAGGTAGAATTAGTGACTTACTTTATGAAGATAAGGGTTCAACTCTATTTTACAAAGAAAAGGTAATCATGTGATAAGACATAATTTGGATAACCTACAGACAGTTATTATTGTGGAGAAAAATGTACCATATGATGCGAAGTTAGTTAGCAAAGCCATAAAAATAATTAATAAGCAATTGAGGACTTTCGTATTTCCCAATTGGACTGTGGCGACCACATAATGTAAAAAAGTCACACTTTGTTTGCCCGCTACATGGTTTCCACAATCGAACTGGGAAATACGAAAGTCCTGAATTGTTAAAATGGCTGGTTGTTCCATATACAGTTGTTTTAGCTATTATGGAAGACTAAAACAGGAAGGAAATGTCTGAGTTTCATTTCAATGACCTACATATGTATGTATATTATCCTTGTAAAAATGAATCGACTTGTTCCAGAAAGACTTGGGTATGAAAGCATCCGTATAAGTAAATGTGGTCCTTTGAGAGAGTTTGTTGTTACAAACATGAAAAGTGCAGAGTGCATGTGTACCTGTTGTAGAACGTAGAAGCTAAGAACGGTAATAGAGTAGGACTTGAGAAAAGTAAGTTTTCTCGATTATTGGCGATCACATTGGAATGTATTGGAAAGGAGGTTGAACTGAAATGAATCCATAGTATTTGGGAAAGACAGGGCAAGAGCACTATAGACCTACATCTGAGTATATTATTATTATGTAGAAAAGAGGAATACTGGGTTTTACGTATTTCTTGCCTATATACTTTCTGGTTGTGAATTTCAATGGGAGAGGAGTCGAGAAAGAAAATATGGTGGAGAGGCAATATGAAAGAAAGCTTAGTGAGTGAGTAAATGTTTTGTTATTAGACTGGTATTGTAGGAGTTATGTGCACGTTTTGTATTCCTGTGAGTGAACTATCCACAGTGTATGTGCATTTTTCCATTGACTGCACTGTGGCGAGCAATGTGGAAAGCATTATGTTATATCTGGTCTGATTGGATCGAATCGATACGATAAACTGTCCAATTTTGGCTAATAAAGGATCACGCAAATGGATTCCATACAAGTAAACAGTGAAAAAGAAGAAACTCGACAGGAGCAGACAAGAGAAATGCGAATGAAAGGAATTGGCAGACAGAACAGAGGCCAGTTTTCCATTCTGTGGCAGAGCAGAAAAGGAAATCGCTGAGGAGAAACAAAAGAAACCCAACCACACAGAAATACTTAACATTGCAAGGAAAAGGATGCGATATAGAACTGAAACAGCGCTGACCAAAGTGAGCCACACACAATTGTAAAGTGAGCTATTTAGTTTGTATAGATGAACAGCAGTGGACATGACTAGAGAAAGAGAGAGTACCAGGACAAGGCCTGCCTAGTTTCGTGTACGTATTCCGAATAGAAATCGGACATTACATTACGATAGATGTTGGAATGTGCAATTTAGAAAGTATTTCAGTCTTTGTACTACAAACATATATAGGTACTATCTTTTCCTAAGGACATACTACTCTTATGTACTGTAATAGAATAGTAACCGCACTACAGAACAATAAATAATACTATATATTATTTAAGAAACACTAATATGAATATATACACTATATAGTGAATTTGGAGAAGTAAATATACAAAGTTGACTTTCGTAGTAGTATACTTGAAATACGTAAGAAGGACTCAATAGTTAAAAAGAAAGGGAAAAGCAGAGAAACTAAACGAGAGGCCAAGTCAACGATCTAAAGTCAACCGAACTCAAAGTTCAAATTGAAAGTAAAATAAAAGAACAAATACTTACTGTGTGAACTTACACTTAGACCGTCATTTCATCTCATCTGTAAATGGTTAGGCGAGTCTACTACTACTTACAACTTGGACAACTATGCTGGCAACTCATAATGTAGTACAAACAAAAAGAAATAGAATTCTATGTTGGTACATCAGATTCCTAATGTTTGTTCCTATATGCAGTTGAGTCTAGTGTGTCATAGTGTCATATCATATCAACAGACAAGTAAATAAAGAGTTCAAGTCAAAAGAAGACAGACATGCCTAATGCTATGAGATCCAGTGAAAGGATAGGGAAATACACCAGGACGTGTTACAACATCAAATGGGGATATAGTTCAGATATATTCGATGCCATTACAAGACATGTGAAAAAAAGCAAACCAGGTACATGACCGGAATCCAACTATCAAACCTGAAAGTACAAAGTAAACCTTCCATGGCCTGGCCTATTGCTTTCCTCTTTCCTTTCGTCCGCCTCACTCTGACTTCACTTGGCTTACAATTTACAAAACCCCATCATTCAGCAACACTGCACGGAAAACACTGTGGGCAAAATTGCATTTATTTTGTTGTTTCAGGCTTCATTTCACAATAGACTTTCTTTGATAAGTCGAATTTCCCTCTGTCCTGTCTCCTTTCACTTTAGTACAACATTCACAGCACAGTATTAATCCAACATGATTTTTAAATTTTAGATAAAAATTCACATCTATATTCTGTAGTCGCCCATTATTTCCACCTGAACAGTATTCATACTCAAATAATTAACTTCGGATAGGTAATGTTGAATCATAATTCTAATGAAGTGTCCGTATGTAATAAGCCATTGAAAATTTACTGCTAATACTTCAATAACGAAAAACGTTAATAAATTACTGTAATGCTAAGATTACGATTACATAAAGAAAATAGATAAAGGACTATTTTTTGGCCGTGATTTAATCCTTCCATGCAAATGAATGATATCCGCAGGAAAGAGAAAGTCTGCGGACTAATGAAAGTCGCAGGCGGCCAATATATATGCAAATGAAAGTCGCAGGCGGCTAATATATATGCAAATGAAAGTCGCAGGCGGCTAAAATATGTGCAAATGAAAGTCGCTGGCTGGTAATATTAGGGCAAATTAACAAAGCAGGAAATGATTTAAATTAGCATGAAGTGCAACTGTAGACTGAAAACAATGTAGTTAGTTCGATTGTTTAGCAAGAAATATTTTTCTCCCACTCTCTCAACTGTCTTTATATTCCTTTTGTTATAACGGTTTCCTATACAATACATATGTTTAGAAAACCGTTAATGCTTAATGATAACAGTATAATAATACAGACATGTATGTCTAATGTCGGGTAATGTGGCAGTGTATTGCACATATTGAGCTTTACTGTTTTTCAGTAAGTCAGGTCTTGTAAGTGTCAGCAATATGGTAATATCATGAAGTAATAAGGTGGAAGGACAAAGCGTGACTTGGCTTTACAAACTGTAATGATTGTCTTTGCACTCAAGTTTACAGTCCTCACTAATACTGTCGTATACCTTATCTTTGGTTTATTTTTACCTGTGGATTAAGGGTAATCCACTGGTAAAATTCGTATTCATATTTTAATTGAACTATTACCAGGCTTCTACAATTATTGCTGCTGCAGAAAATTCAACGACAATTTCTGATTAAATATATGCATTGCAAAATTCATGCTAATTTAAATCATTTCCTGCTACTTTCATTTGCCCAAATATTGCCAGCCTGCGACTTTCATTTGCACATATTTTAGCCGCCTGCGATTTTCATTTGCATATATATTAGCCGCCTGCGACTTTCATTTGCATATATATTGGCCGCCTGCGACTTTCATTAGTCCGCAGACTTTCTCTTTCCTGCATATATCATTCATTTGCATGGAAGGATTAAATTTTAGTCCTATTTTTTGGTAAAACTACACAGGTTCCTTCTTCTTGATTAATTCTTTGGAGTAGTTAAAAACTGTAAAGACAGAGATCAAAGAACTTAAGACCACCAAAGCTGTTGTATTTTTCGCAAAATAATTGATTCTCATTTCCGTGTTTTACCTACTTGTCAATGGTAACTTATTTATTTACGGTTGAGTAAATCATTAGAAGGATATTAACGATATTTAGTAAGGAACTGTTTCCACTTATCCATTTTTAGTAGTACTTACCTGAGAATGAGAACACCAACACTGGTAAAACAGTAGACTATGGTAAATCTTATTGAAACTACGAAAGTAGAGAGCTCGTAGAGAAATAGTTTTGTTTCGATAGGATTGAAAAGTTTGAGATAAATTCACGGTAAACGAATATCACGTAATAAAAGTTTTATAAAATAGGAAAAAACATTATCTGCTGTAAAAAACGTAAAGTTTGCATGTGGTAGACATAATGGAAGTGGAACTAGGAGGAACTAGTTGTGTGTATTGATCCTAGTTGCGATAGTTGTGAGCAGAGACTACGTAACAGATAAACTGTGGAGTAGGTAGTTCAGTTGGCACAAAATAAGCGAATGCAAACATTAACTTACTTAACTAAGAGCATCATCTGCCCACTTGTGCACCACTTATAGAATAAGAGTTCATTTTAAGTTTAGCTTCGTTAGCAGTGCCTTCCCTGCCATTATATTCAACATTCATTGAAAGAGTCGTGCGGAAAAAGAGAAACGACGAAGCCTTCGACCGGCATGACATTGCAGTGCAAGTGCAAAAGGATCTCTGTGCCAAAAAATAAGTTACTTTTCAGTTCTTGTCTGATGCCAAGCCAGTAAGCTATATGCCATGCTATCCAAAGTCTGCCCTCACTGCACTGACTACACCGGTGCAACTCTCGACATTCAAGCCAAGCAACCCAAATGAGTAAACTATCCGTCTAATCTCAACTGATGGCTACCACCGAGTGGAATCGCCAAATCAGTTCCTATCAAACTAATCTAGATAACTTCCCTCATTCAGTTCTGCTTTTTATCCACCCTAATATTTCCGATACTGATCGCAACCTCACATGTCTTATTATTGCCAATAAAAATAGAGGATTCCTTTTTTAAACTTTTCATCTCTAAACATATCCTTTTACTCAAAACTTTTCACCATTACTCATACAAACCATTATTACCTGAAAGTTTCACAAATTCTAAAAGCAAAGAAACTTTCAGTAAGTATCTTTACATTGTAAAATGTTTTCACTGCATTGTATGGATGTTTCCATTCATCAATAGTTTGTCAGAACTCAGGACATTGTTCAAATTGTCTGCTGGACAGACAAATACTGCTATTCGCGAACTATTGCTAAATATATTTTTGTACATGTATCCTCTATGGCTTTTCTACGGTCATCCAATTTGTTCTTCAACCTACCTAAGAAAACTCGTTCTAAATAAAGATGATTTAAATTATAATCTTACAGTAAAGTACTTCCACACTACAGTGGACATTTTAATGAGTACCTTTTAATGAGTATACTGAAAATAGGGAAATTGCACTTTGCACTTGCTTTGACGAAAAGAAAACGTGTACCTCAAATCATCGCAAAAACTGTTCATTCATATGCATTAGTAAAGTGAAGTCACATATGAGAAAAAATGACATTGCGAAAAGATTCAAAGGATTCTATATTTGTATTATGTGATGTCCAATGAATTGATGTAAGTAGAAACGAACGCGAGTAGTTTTCGGTTGCGGAAATCCCAATTACTGTATCTATCTGAGTATTTTGATGTTCCATAGCGGACTAACTACTTACGAAGCGCGTACCTTGTCCGCCTAATCTTGTCTGAAGTGGTTCTTAAACGAATCGAAGCCTGAAATAGTTTCAGCTTGAAATACAGACACAACATTTCGTAAAAAGTCATATCGCACACGTTTAGATTCATTTTTAGGTACATCATGAAGTAAGATGTCTGGAGTGGAGTCTAGAAAAACGAGTGCATATGAAAAACGTTAGATAGAAACTTATTTGCAAAATATGTGACTCAGTGACGTAATGTCACATGTTTCATAAGATGCTAAATATGTTGGAGTGAAATGAAGAGGCTTTTCTTTATACGGCACGTAGTATATCAGATTGAATGGAAAAAACGTTTTCAGTGAGTAAGTAAAGTACGTTAAGTCAAAAGAAATATCTGGTGCTTATCTCAGCTCGGAATATAGTACTCCATTGAATCCAATTTGATGAAGTGAACAGAATGTACGGATTTTGCGTCTTAAATATGTAAGCAAGCATAAAAGAGAGGAATGCATTTCTCGGAAAACTCTACTAACGAAGGAATTTCCTTTTGAAGCGAACTCTCAACTAACCCAACCAAACCAGACAGACTATGTACAAACGAATAGGCATTCAAGACAAGAGAATAAACTGTCAGCCGATATTTCGTCATGGTTTAGGATTGTATATCTTACGTTGTGCTTCCTTGTCGTGTCGTTCCGTGGTTCACAGTCCGTCTCTCTCTTTCTCGAATGTATTTTAAACGAACGAAACGAATCTCAACTCCGACTCGAGAACTCAACACAACAGTCTTAAGGCTAATAGGAATTTTTCTCTGTCTTGTTTTGGTCTTGCTGATATTTTTAGATTTAGCCCTCCCCCCGACTTTCCTCTAACTAAACAAGTCAACCCAGAATAATATAATATCTTACCAAATCTACTACTGCGTTAGCTACGTTTTATCTACACGTTAATAATAATACCATATCTACACACATCCAATGCAAAAGTTACTACAACAAAAACCAAGTCAACTAACTAGCTAAGTAAGAGCAGCAAAGAGACTTTTCAACTAAAACTTTTAGTTAATATTGTTAAAAAATATTTGTATGTCATTTATTGTGTTTTTTTCCGTTATCGGGTTTCTTCCACCATAATTTCTATTGACTGAAAACTCTTATGTCATACCAATACTATTAACTTTTTAATTATCAAATCTTACTAAGCCGTACTATCTACCTACAATTTCAAAATAGCATAATATTTTAATGAAGTTTTATTTTCTAAGTTGTCAAGTATAAGAAATTCTAGTATTGAATTTAGTAATAATGAACCTCGATACTTTATTTAAACCACAAGAAAGGTATTTTTTCTGCTTTAGTAATAACTTTTTAATTATTCCACAAAGAAACAAAGGTAATATATGCAACATTATATACAAAACCTTATTGAAATTGGACACCCTATAATAACTCATGTTAACCTGTTTCCGAAGTCAATACAAGTCAAAGTGCACGGATGCAGAAAGGAAGTGGTGAAGTATCTGATAAGTTGAGCCTAGCCGTAAAGTTACCTATTTAAGATTGGTTAAACTGTGGATCAGTGATGCAGACTATAAACTGTGTGATGTGCGTGGTAGTTGTAATGGAAGAAAAAGAGAAAAAGTTTTTCAGGCAACAGTAGAGGGAGAGAGGAAGAATTGAAATAAAACTTTTCAAGTACCTGAATAGAAGAAAATGAAAGGGAGTGACAAGAGAAAAGAATGAAGGCAGTATTAGTCATCCGGATGACAATTTGCGATTCACAATTGACAAAAGGATGATCAGTCATAATGGCTATGGGAATGCCAATAGCAATAGTAGTGTGCTCATGACAATGAATGAAAGACGCTCCCTTTCCCACTCTACTCAACTCTACTCAACTTCCAATCATCAGGAAAGGGTTAAAAAGAAGAAAAGATATACTGGAACCCATAGACCATCGTAATACATACGCAGATACCATTCTTACAATTTCTTACCTCACCAACAGATTACTATCCCCATCCCCTTTGTATTTAGCTATGCTATTTCCATTAAGTCGTTAACACATACTTAAGGTAAGGCATTTACAAAAAATTGTAATACTTGTACAAATGTCCACATTGAAGTTATAGATTGGAAGGTATAACACATTAAACGGTTAAGCCGATTTTTAATAATGAAATAATTTCCGTGTACGGGAGTTTTGAATCTAATAACTTAATTTAAGAATAAAATATGAAATTTTACATAAAACTCAATGTCGTTGTTTTTAAAAGTAAATTCATAGCTTTTATTTATTTGTGGTCGAGGTGAACCTAAATTTACCTACAGAACGGTATAAATAACTCGTGTGCCTGTGGAATGCATTGGAAATAAGTGTAAATGCTAAATGTATAAAACGTAGATTCCGCTTTGTAAGAGATACACTTGGAATTGGCAAGATGACTTTGTTGGCTTTGGCCTGCCCATGGAAATGTCTTTAGAGGTAGGCAATGGTTGAGAGTATATCTATCCCAGAGTAGTATGCCAGTTAGGATTGAGTTGATAGTGTGTGGTGTAGACTCCCCATGCAATGCAGTGCACTGAAAGGTTGCTGGTGTGACGTGGTCTTGAAGCATCCTTTCTTTCATCTGACTAGACTGCAATGCAAGCAAAAATCCGGTTGATTCGCTTTAAAGGCCTATATTAAATATCGAGCGTGGTTTTGTACGAGGTAAGTTTGGATGATGCGTTTGTATATTACGTTTATATGAATGTAGGTTATCTGTTGATGTATGTGATCTCCTGGTGGGACTTTATTAAAAGATTCATCTCTTTTTCTAAGAGTGCAGTACAATGGACCAGGTTAGAGAATTTTATGAGGAACAAAGTATGTATAAGGGAGCGACTGAAGGAAACGTGTTCTTTAAGTCAAGTTGAATACGTTACAAGTATCTTATGTGGTATTCTTGTCGGATTGGTATTTACGTTCTACGGCGGATGTCGTCGTTTCGATTACAGCTAAGCATAACAACGAATTTCTTCTCTTCCTCAAGGAAAAAGAGGAGTGATGTGGATGTGACTGTAAGTTGACTGACTCATCTACATTCGGTTTACTAGAATTCTGTTGTGTCTGTGTTTTCCTTTGGTCTTGGCTCCTACTGTCTCTTCTCATCTTCCTCTAATGTACTTTACATATAGATTAGTCTCAAATATACTTCTGCTATTTAGTTACGCCCTTTACGAAGCCTAAATCGCAGATTCTACTACTTGTAGTTTACATTTCGCAACTATTTCTGTATAAAAAAGGAGAAATACTACACACACGTTTGTCTGGCATGTTGGATTTGTCCTTCCTTTTGTCTAGCCAAAGTCGTAGCTCTTCATTTCTCTTTTTTTCATTTCTGTCGGTAGCAAATACCATACGGTTTAGTTTTTACTGCATAAGAACAAAAATCTTTACATGGTAAGTATTTAAATGTGGTACATGATGCTATACACCACAACATTAAGACAAATCAAAGGCACACTTACTTCGCATTAGGCATTAGTATGGCATGCTTGGGTTTACAAATGCGAAATAGTTTCTTAAACAACATCTTTAGATATAATTGACATTACACAAAAATGCAACACAAGTTGTCTATTCTTTGTAGTCATACATCTTTGTTCCGTGGTTACAATATACTATATGCACAATACATGTGTTTGTAGTAATAGTATATTCTGAATGTAATAATGAATACCACGAATAGGCACTAAGGATTGGAATGGAATGACATAATAAGAATATCCAAAGGAAGCCGACAGCACAGAGTAGAGCGAGAGGAGAGGAGACCACAGGAGAGGAAAATGAAAAGGAATACTGAGAAAAGCAGGCGGAGATCGACAGAAAGCTCGGATCTGTCTATAAATACATAATAAAGAAAGACTATGTGAAAAATCCGTTCATTTCATTCCTTTTGTCGTTGCATTTCATTTCCAAAGAAAGTCATTCGAGGAAATTCTTTGCTTTTCTCAATCGAACTCTCTTCAAACCGAAGCTAACCAGATGAAACAAAAAAGAAAATCAAACTATGTATGAGGAGAACAGATACAAGGACAAAAATGTCATCTTCTAAGGTCTGTGGGCGACTCTCATGCAGTCAACAACAATAAGTCAGCCTCCGCGAAATTAAATTTACAATGTGTATTAAGAAACATAAAGGAAAATCAAGAAACTAACAAGTCTTCACGAAAACACATAATATACTGCGTAGAAAAGTAAATGCCATCCCATAGCACACCATACCAAGCATAGACAGAGCCTAAGTTCCTTATCCACATATTCTCCATCGTAAACACAATATAAGGTCTTCATGACATTTGCATTCCCTGAAAATAATAAAGGTTCTTGTGACAGAACAGAAGTGAAGTCAAGTCAATTTCACATTTCTAGTTTCCAATTCTAAAAGCCTCATCTTAATTCACATACACAAAATAAAAGCTTCAAATCTCTTTTGCAATGGCCTTGGCTTACGTTAGCTCCTATTCTTTCACTTTTCTGCATCCTCATCTCCTCCGTCGACTATTCTTCTTTATGATAATAAGTAAACTCCTGTCTCCTCCGCTCTTTCTCTATCAGCAAAAAGTTTATCTGCACTTTATATATTTTTCTCATTTTTCAGACAGTAGTCGTGACAAATAGCGCACAGAATTTTACTCCAACTGTCCTATAGGGAACACTGAGTTATAATACAGACCTGTGGTAGACAAAACCAACCAACGACACAATATGTATTTTTCTTTTCTTTTTATCATCTACTTTTCTTTTACTTTACATATTGCACATCCATCCACACGCACTTTCTTTTATCACTCGCAAATAGAAAATGAACCGGAAAATATTCAACAGATGAATGAACTGAATCCTTTTCTCTCATCTCCCTTTCTCATTTCGTCTCTGCTTGGTCTAGTTTCTTGTTTTCTTCTCCAAATGGGTTTCTTCAGTTCACAATACCTAAATACTCAGTATTATTTAAACCTCTCTATACACCCTAACCAATAGCACGTCTGTCGTTATTATTCTCTTGTTAAACTTCCAATTTAAGCATTCAGCCATTCAACCCGCTCCATACGCACCTTTATTAAAAAATATATTCTAAAATTCACAAACAACAGACATAATAATGAGAAAAATCATTATCTATTTATTGGGTGTTTTTATTTTGCCACAGTTTAAAATTATGACTCTTTACGACATTTCTGTTTTCCGACCTAATAATGTAATCGCTAAATATTTATTACCTTCAGTAAAGTCTCAAAAAGGTTTTAACTTAAGATTTAATATTTGCAAATTCTCAAAATAAAGATATCTCAAAGTTAAAAAGTATTCACGATTAAATAGTGTCTATTATTACACCACTGTGATTACTGAATCCTCGTTCGTTCCAAGCGGGTATTTTCTCCCGTTTTCGGTGCGAATCACTCCCTTTGAAATGTTTCGGGTGATAGAGCACGTTATTGGAATGAAACGACGAACAGTTTTCGCCTTTGTGTATTGTACATTCCATTCCGTGTAGTTGACCAAAGGGTTTTGAGGTTTACTTTATTTAACTATATATTATCGTCTTCTACGTATTTGGTGCACAGAGCGAATACTTATTGTTAGTAACAAGTCACTGATAGATAGGTAATGCTCACTCACTCAACATTGCGTTTGGCAGTTCAATGTGAATCCAATTAGACATTCCTTTGCTGTGCGGAAGTACAATGTACTACATAACCAAAGCTTTGTGGATTCTACGTACGCAATATTACGTATCCAACGAAATCACCCCATTGTCTTTTCCTTACAATCAGTTTCTACTTTCGGCTAGTAGAATTCGTACCAGTAAAGCCCCAGTACATTTCGCTACTACACTGTTAATGGTATTTTAAATTGGTCTACCTCGCTTATTGTTGGAATGCAACGGAGATGATGGTGATACGCATCATGTCACGCAGTTCCAAGTCCAAACCGTAGTTTGAATTCAACATAATGTAATTACACTTTAAACACAGCCCCCCTGAACTCCAAATATCTCTCGTCAGCAAAGTAACAAGAATTTTCAGCTCACGCTGTCAATATACACATAGAAATCCGAAATTACATGTAGCAACTAAGTTTTAGAAACTAAAGTCAAAGATGGACTATGGGACTAACACTACTACAAACTTTGCCTAGAGTCTTGACAAGAAGCACGTCCTTTCCTTTGGGGAAGAAGAACTTTAACAAAACTGACTTACATAAAATAATAGTGGTATATCCTTTTGTTTGGTCTAGCTCTGCAATCTGCATCTAATTTGAAGGGTAATGCTTACACATGCATATAACAAAGCAATATAATCGAATGTAATTTGGTTCGACTTAAATACAAGGGAAGAAAACAAAACAAGAAATACTGACTGAAACACAGATTTTAAGTTGATGTATGGGAGAGCAGAGGCTACACAAAGGGTCATATGGTCAACACTTGCCAACAGCATCCCTATTACTATTACCGACTCAATGAATCTTAAGAGTAATGGGATTCCTACCATTCAGCCAAGGATAAGCAACCATAAAGACGAAACAGGATGTTACAACACTGAGATATAATAAGCATAGGAATACTACTAGAAGTATTGCAATATTATGTACATATTAACCCCTGCGATTTTATATTAATATATTAAAAGTATTATTTAGTTATTATTACAGATCACAAATTAACCAGGGTGTATTTCATTTCCTTAAAAACAGTTACTTTTGAAGTGTTTTATTATGTAACTGGAATTCTAAAATTCTGTATTATGATTTTTCGTTTCTTTGTTTTGTAGTGGTGGAAAATGCAAAAGATATTTGAAAGGGCTTTATGCATTGTGACAGGAGGAGCCATGAACCATTAAGAGTACTTAAACTCTGTAGAGTTGTATGACTAGACTATTTGTAAGTTACGATAATATTTTAAACCAGAAAAGGTACCTAAGTGAAATTGAAAGCACAGAATACGGAACGAAACGAAAGATCAAATTACTGCCGGGTTAATTTCCAATTTTGAACTTGTGTACTTTATATGCTGTGTCTGCAGTACAGTACTGTGGAGGAGAGAGCCTTAAACAGATGTCTTTACATACATTGAAACTAATCCAAAGCAGTACATCGTCACTGACATCATGAGTGAAGGAGAAGCAAAGTCGCAGGGAGCGATCATTTGAGGGCGAGTAAAGGCATTAGAAGCCATTATATTAACTGTATAGTATCCATTACAGCATTGCATTGCATTAGAGAACAACGCAGAGTCAAATGGGCGTAGAAACAATTCTCATTACCAAGACTAGCCTAAAAATCTAATGCACAGTCATAACGTACCGGGTGCTCTCTTCCCCTTTCTTGTAAAATTGCTAAATGAATGGGTTTTCACAAAGTAACCGCCTCGTATTGTTAGCTAACAATAAGTGCACTGTTTATGGCAATCCAGTTTTAAAGTTTATAATTGACAAAGTAAAATACAGAAAAACGTAATTTCTTGATGGCCCAAAAATGTATTAACATGTAATACTGATGTACATTAGTTTGCCTATCTCTCAATCAGTAATCAGTATTAAATACCTTTCATCGAACCCCCTACCTACAGTGAGAGCCGCTACAAAGTTTACATGGGACTACTAGTGTATAAGAAAGTACATGTGTAAGTATGCTGCTTTATTCATATCCGCTCCACCTGTACACCTCATGAAATTTTCTCGTTCTAAATGCTTATTTGTTATTAATTAATTATGCATCAAATTGTGAATTTCCTTGTTTTCGTAACCATAATGCAGCTGACAATTGCCGAGCGAACTGAAATAATCAGGTTAAGTGGACAGTTGTCGTACAGGAAAACTGCACAAGAGTTCAATCGAAATCATCCTGGAAGACAGAAGACATCTGGTTTCAACAGGACGGCGCTCCGCCACATTTTGCTTATCAAGTTAGAGATTGGCTTGATGACACATTTCCACATTGGATCGGGAGAAGAGGAAGTGTTGAGTGGCCTGCAAGGTCACCTGACCTTGCTCCTCTTGACTTTTTTGTTTGGGGCCACCTGAAATCACAAGTCTTCCGAACAAGACCGGAAAATCTTGACCAACTGAAAGAGAGGATTGTGGAATGCTGCAATAATATTACACCAGAAATGTTGGCTAACACTCGGCGAACTTGGGATGAAAGATTGGACCTCTGTATTGCCACTGAAGGTGGTCATATTGAACAATTGTCAACTGCATTATGGTTACGAAAACAAGGAAATTCACAATTTGATGCATAATTAATTAATAACAAATAAGCATTTAGAACGAGAAAATTTCATGAGGTGTACAGGTGGAGCGGATATGAATAAAGCAGCATACTTACACATGTACTTTCTTATACACTAGTAGTCCCATGTAAACTTTGTAGCGGCTCTCACTGGTGAGAGCCGCTACAAAGTTTACATGGGACTATCAGTGTAAAAGGAAATATCACGGTATATATGTGTGTGTTGGTTTTGATTTCCCGCGTCAAACCAAAAGCGGCCAATTTAAAATACACATGTACTTCCTTACACACTGGTAGTCCCATGTAAACTTTGTAGCGGCTCTCACTGTACATTTTACTTTTAAAAATTTAAAGCAATGTTTGAAGAAATAATAATAAGACTTTCAAATTCAAATTATTAAACTCCTATGAGAATTAAACGGTTAGAAATTCAGGTTCAAATAAAGTTTACAGAACATGAAAATACCAAAAGAGAAATAATTATCAAAGCCTAATGACCGATCTAGAATGTAGTGCTAATTAATAGCACGTAAGCACGTTTAATGATTTGGGTGCACAGCAACAGAAAAGGAAGCACATGGCAGAAGAGAAAACTTATTTTGTAAACTGTGAGTGTGATTCGTAGTATTCAGTAGTATTTGTCATTTGAGTATCATAAAGGTGAATAAATACTGTATAACTGTATGGTAGTTTTCGAATGCTGTGTGAAAATGAGATTGTACTAATAATAAGTATATTTAATATGTGCGAGAGAGATAGTTTGACAAAGCTAGTTCATCTACCTGGGTTGTGTTGGTTTGGTTGGGAGTCTCGTGTAGAAACATGCAATGGTTATTTAACAAAGTTAGCGAAAAGGTAATTCCTAACTAGAAGGCAGAGAGGGAAGTGAAACAGAAGTTTAGGTGCTGAAACTAATTCTGAACTCATTTCAATGCACCAGTGCACTACACATGTGGCGTAGCTGTAGATTGGTTAGGTTGACTCTGGATATACTAAATAATATTCTAGTTCTGAAGTGAATTCAGTCCAGACTGGAGACCAGAGCAGAGCAGGTACAAGTTATGAAGAGTAGAAGCCAAGCCAAGCCAGATCAGATCACGCAATTTGTCCTCTTTCTTATTAAGGCAATCTTACATCATATATCTTCTGTATCTACTTCTGTCGATTTATACTCCTCCTCTTTAGAATAACTGAAACTTTGGTCGTACAAATACCTCTGCGGTGCTATACCTTATTAAGTTTGATATATTACGTGTACCTATGTAAATAGACCTATATCGTTCTAATGGTAGTTACATTACATTAAGACTGTCGCTTTAATTGGATTTGACAAAAGTAAATTTGAGTTAGATACCATTACTGAAGCTTAGCCACTTTCCTATCATTATATGCACTATCTGTACACTAGATAATTCTCCGTATACTAATCCTTTATACTGTAGTACCTGAGAAGGAAAGTATGCTATCTAAAAGAATATTAGAATGATGATAGGGAAGAGATATCTATATTTAGCATAGCTTTATTACTGTAATGGTATTACAGAGTAGAGAGAGGTTTGGTATATTATACAATTTGTCTCACTCCTCCTACAAGCATAAATATTCCATTCACCTCAACGCAACGCAGCGTTGAACGCAACTAAGAAATTCTTCAGAGTAGATAAATCGATCTAGTAAATTAAAATTATGAGCTGAGTTGAGCTCTGGGTTTAGAATCCGTTTGGAATTGGAATTAGAATGATAGGAAGGAAGGAAGGAAAAGTAAATTCATTCTCCTCTCATATCCCAACATCGGTTCGGAATCTAGAAGCCCAGTTTTCCTACTATAGCAGCTTCATTTTGGAATATTATTCCTTATTCGTTATGGTAATTGTATGCTCTCTTGAATTGCATCCACTCTGTATTTGCAGTAGGTACATCCAAATCTAAACCCCAACCCAACCAACATGCAAAGTAAATGTAATGTAAAATAAGCAATGAAACTGTGAAACTATGCCACTAGTAAAATCCAACAGAGATGTTCAGTTCATGTTCTACTAAAAGATGACGTTCAATTTTCTAGCTAAACTATCTACTACCAACATTATGATATTCCAGTAAAGATATCCGGGAACTAGGGGCATACCGTACCGATTATTATGATTATTACAAATTCTGTCAGATCAGTTGGGTTGATGACAAGAATCCAAGCGAGTTTCCTATTTGTATGAGATGAACGAAACTTTCTCTCTGACTACTATAAACTATCCAAATTCCACACCACTATTACTTTACCATTTACAGTAAAAACGTCTAGCACAAATTCAGAGCATTTACTATGCACTGGTATACTTTCTTATAGTCAACAGTAGATGCTCCAGTTTTATCTATGCATATTATTTGGTTTATTGCAGTCAAGTTATGATAATACAATATAGAATTATATTCAGTTTTGATTGTGGTAGTGCATAGGAAATAAAGTAAATTGTTATTGGACACCTGGTATAAAATGCATTCATTTCATCATGGATACTTGTACATAATGCAATGAACTAACAATTTGGCTTTTACTATTGATATGATTTGGATTTGATGCTTTCTCTAACAAAAGTGTTTCTTTATACTGCAGAATGGCTATGCTTGTGCTATTCATTCTATTTGCATTAGGGAATTTACATCTCTCTTCTATTCATCTCTATCGCCATCATTCCAGCAAATTTAATAGTTTTTGTATGCCACTTACTCATACTCACTTCAATCTAATCCAATTGAATCCAGTTGAGTCGAATCCAATCCAATTCACTCAATCCTTTGTAATTCCTTGTGTTTAGTACCTACTGTAGGTAATGTACGAAGGAAACCTACAACCAACCTTTGTCATTATATACTACAATCCCTATTTTCCTTTTCGCTCTTCCTTACTATATACACAGATTAATACTAAAACGCATTTAATAAAGTACAAGCCAACACATTGAGAACACAACTTTCTTCTAACTTGACTTTGATTCGGTAGTATTATATTATAAGCTATACCAGTTAGAGATTTGTACGCACGCACTACCGCTTAATATACACAGAGAAAACAGAGAATAGAGAATACTCACTTGAGTTTGGCTATTCTGAAACTTTGCCGATTGAATTTACTTTGCAAAATAGAGATTTCCTTGTGTTACGTAATGTAGTAATAGAAGACTGTGAAATCTGTGAATTTCTATGAATGCACCTTAGATATAGGTATAAGCACAGACAGAATGCCTCACAAAACTGACAACTAAACACTTGAACTATTCACAACGAGATAAAGAAAGAATACAAACACATTTTCCCATTAGTTGATGGTTTATGTAGTGCCAATGAGAATTGCTCTGAGAAAATTTACCACAAATAGATTGTCACTCAAAAACTGGTGTATAATAGAAAAACTTGCTTTAAATGTCACACTACTGAACTGCACAATAAAGAATAGTAGCAACAATAATATCTGGAGTGCAGAGCTTAAAATGTAAAACTAATCTCCGTATATAGAAAATGGACGTGTACAATAATAAATTGTAATATTTCTAATAGAGCTCTATTTTAGAAGACACTTTTTAATATTGCAGTAGATTGAAAACGGATGGCAAGTTATACAGTGTAGGAGCACTGAAATGAAAATGAGGGATCTACTAATGAAGAACTGAAGTTAGGAGAAGACACTGAGGATTTAATGAAATGACTAGAACTGGGAAGTTGACTGATGTTGACGAAGTGAAACTGAACTGAAAGAAGATGTGATGCGTTGAGACGAGTGTTGAATGAAGGGATGCAAGCAATGCAATTCGAAGAAGAACTAAACGTCTGCTTTGCGTTCACTACGTGGGTTCGCTAAAGATATTTTTCAGAATGGCTTAGTTTTGTTAACTTTTGTGAATCCAGCGAATGCACACCAGCGACTTAAGTGGAGACGTATGCCTACTTGTGTTATTAGTATCCTTGGTAGAGATATACGAAAGACAAGTGAAGAGGAGTCTTCATAGTCTCTCGTCGACTGATCTTCGATCCAACCGAACATTTACACAGAAGGGGTCCTAAATTTAGTTTCCCTTTAGTTAAGTTACTCCCATTGAATTTACTCCGTGTATTACATTAGGTTATATCAGTGTTACATGTTACATGGCTTCCGAGATCATGGCATCGAAATACTACGTGTAGGTATTACATGTCTATATTGTATGAGTATCCATCTGACTAGGAGCCAAAGAGTGAAGAGAGAGAGAGAGATCCTACGGGTTACACACATTTAAGTTGCTAACGGTAGAATCTTGAATGTGGTAGCAGTAGTAGTAATGCGTAGATAGTCTTTTCTTGTCTTGTATCCTTATAATGAGCACTAATGCAATATGCAAAGCCAAGAGGCTTGTATTACTGACGAGTGTTAGTTACATACCCGAAATATCGAATCCTTTTTGGCTTCACTTCTTTCCTCCGGTTTACTTTACATTAGTTCATCTCATTTCAAATGTTCACAGCCAACGAAACTAAGTAAGGAAGCTTAGAGCAGTGTTCAAGTGAAGGAGGTACACTGTACACTCCAGTCGCAGTCAGTATAGGGTAAAAACATGACTCTTACCACACACACCACGTTGAACTAATACTAATACGTGTTATGTTCTGATACAGATAGAAACCGAACTGTGTTTGTGATCTTATGCCTGCCTCTTCTGGTTTGCCCAACATGGGAGTGTTAGATAGAGTGGATGCATAGGAAAAGCTAAGCAAACAAAACTAAAGGTACTTTTCGACTTACTTACTACGTTATGTTACGAGGGATACTTAGAAACTAAACTAAAATACAGAAAAGAATAGAGACTCATTCTTTCTACTGTATTCCTTACTTTATGATATTGCTCCTGGTGCTAACTGACTGTCTTGAGAAATGCTAATGGTAAGTAAGTGAACACGAACAGTGTATTAGAGTCTCGCTTGGCATTTCCTATCGGGACCTAATAATACTCGAGTTTTCCAGTCTCGCTATAGTTATGCAAGACATAATGCTTAATGATTTCGTTTTTCTTTAACAGGACGAAAGAATAGAGGATTCTATTCTAAAAAGATAACTTAAATACATAAACTAGAGAACCTTTTACAAACTTTAACTAGATTCTATCTAGAATCTTCTAGTCTTCATACATTTCTGTCGTTTCATTTTTATCCTCCGTGACATAATAGCATAGCATCCTGATGACACTATGAATAAAGTGAAAAATACATTTCCTTAACTGAACTCGTACTTGCACTAGTTGCAAAATCCAGGAAGAGCTGTGCGTATCTCCTGAAATACTTTCTGTTTTGTCATAAAGCCTAGAATTTTCAGTTAGGAGATACAGGAGCACTCTGGGAAGGTATGTACATTGTGCGGGATGAAAGTATGCAGCTAAGCCGTATTTTTCTCTGGCCGTAGTGTTACTATTTGCCCTAGAAGAAAACTTAAGACGAGACAGGACAAGTCAAACACCATGAACCGGAAAATGGCATGTAAGAGGTTGAGTAAACCTAAGCAAACTATGCAACTAATCCTCAGCCATATCTTTCATGGTTCTTTACTTTAAGTTAGTTCACTTCACTCTCTCTCTCCTCTACTTCACTTCAGTTTCGTTAGACTTGACATAAATTTCTGCCACACCTTCGTCTAATAAGAACTGTCTTTTTCTTTCCTCCTACACTCAAAACATTTTGTATCTGTCTCTTTGCATAAAGGGAATTGCATTTCATCCTAACGATACACAAACGAAAACTTAGACCACAACCATCTAGCCCACTCACAATCACAACCAAATGAACCTAAGCAAATCCAGCCAACAAACCCAAAGACTCTTTTAAACCAATACACAAGTATGAGCATGTGCCATCCTTTATTAACTTATTTCCACATCTCCTCTGACAGTTTACTGTTTTAAAAGGCACGCAGCCAACAAAAACCTCCTCAATTCAAACAAATGAAATACCACTAAACTTATAATGTAAGTATCCATAAGTGATACGCACTTCCTATACTTCAAAGTCAAACGTTCAAAACTATTCGTGTATTTCCTACTTGTAATACATCCCTGTAATTCAAATATTTATACTCTATCATTAAGTAATACCCATACAAACCATTCTCATCCAAATCCAAGAAGTTCCAACTACATCAAGCATAGCTCTTAAGACCAATCACAATAATAAGATAGAGTATGCACCCAAAATATATTCTACAGAAGTACTCCAGTTTATCTTTGTTTATTATACTTACCTTAGTAGAATTGCTATTTTATTATATTACATTTTCCTTTCTGGAGAAAGTCGTAAGAATTTACATATTGCCCCCAACCTAAATTTTAGTACTGTTCTAAATACTTCACCCCAATGACTAAACGAGATACATCAAATTCAAATTACGGTCTTCCTTACTTTTACTTGCAGTCTGCATTACAATATATATTTCATACACTCCAACTTTTATTTGACCCACAATACTCAACTTTTCCCCCTTCCATGTTTTCTGTTTTACAATATACTTTAAGAGAAGATGATAGTTTCCATGAATTCTCATTTCCTTTGTTAACTTATGTATATTTCGCATTTCAATCTTAATTTACAAATGGATTCAACTAAAGAGCATACGAGAGGAAATAAAGTACAATATAAAAGTTGACAAAGTCATGTCAAGTTGAGTAGCTGACTCCTTAAAAGAAAAGGAAATGAAATAAAATGTACATAAAATATATTTCCAGAAGTGGGTACTTATGAACAAGGAAATAAAATGATATGCAGATACCTTCTGGAAAACCCATTGGTGATTGTAAGTAAAAAGTTAAGATCATAAATGCAGACAAGAGCATTATATAAAGATTCCTCTCCTTATGCAGTACATATAGTTTTATCTTCTTTATTTTACTTATTAGAAGAAATAAGAGGACTCTTAGGAAAAGTATACCAACTTAAAGTTGAAACTTAAAGAAATGAAATATTTTTACTGGAGAAAATGGTATGAACATTTGATTCAATTGAAATTGTCTGATGCTTTTACAAAATAAGAATGTAAGTTTGATTTAGTTGCGCAATGTTTTGAGTGTGTTATATAATAGTTGTGCATAACTTGTTGAAAACATCGCTGCTCTATATTTAGTGAGATAATCAAGGGAAGTGAATCACAAGGAATTGAATACTTAGCAATTTGTAATATTTACTCCGACATGGCAGTTCATTGGTGTTAGGGATATTTTCTTTAAAACAGAGCAGAAAATTGTAGAGGGCTTGAAAAGAAAAGGAAACTGTTTTATATGCACATAACTATTGTACAAGTAAATATTATACAGTTGTATTCGGAAAGAGGAAGAGGAAGCAGACTCAATTCTAAGTTGAGACTAAACAAGATGAGGAGGAAGAATATTTTGCAACTCTTTGGACGTGATAGAGAATAACATGGAAGTGTGGTACGATGACAGAGTTTTCATTTAGTTCACATGAGGAGAGCTATAGAGTTGACAATTTCTAAGTATATACTAGTATTTGAGAAAAAGAAAATTTTCTGGTTATGTTATAATGCTACATTTAGTGTATACATGTATTATAAAAGTTTGTAGATGGAGAATTGAGAAAATCGATGTGTGTAGATTTGGAGGAAAGGAAAGCTTTGCTACGCACTCACATAACATTAGATGAAAGAAAACGTGTATGCATAATACAATTCACACAGGAAAGTAGACTCGACTCGACTACAAATAATACAAAAGCACATGTCATATCCACGAGGAAGAAAAGAGGAACATTTCCTTTTTGCTTTGTACTGATATCGAACGATGTATGAATGTATTATATTATCAAGTGTGTGGATGTGATGGGAGTTAACTTAAATTTATTCCATTTTACGTCATTTGCTTATATCCCACTGGAACATGGGAGTAAGTCATAAGACTAACACACATACCCATATTTATACATATTTATGTAGGGATTGAATTATTTTATTTTGCATACTTACATACTTTACAGACTCGGTAAGAGTGACCGACTCTGAGAAATATTCAAACGATCTCTTTCGCTATTTACTCTCAAAAGAATATTTTCCATATAAATAGATGACTATCTCATCTCCCTCTCTACCCAATGCTATACATACTAAATAGACTCTGAATACACTCACATGACACACACAGAAAGTAGTACAGTAAACACTATTTTCTAAGCATGTACATACCTCCAAGCCTCAATCCTTTCTATTTCAATCAATTTATGCAAATATCCGTCCATATGCAAAATGCAACGCTCTATGTTCTCCAAAATATTATTATGTGCACATTTTCACTACTGCCCCAACTTTTAGTCTTCCCAAAACGCTGTACAGCAATAGACGGATACCTCCTCACATTTACCAACACCAGTATCATACATAATCATAAAATATGCATTAATATAAAGATATATTGCAAAAGCAACCCTTTAATTATTGATTATAGAAATACTGCACCATATAATATACATACTAACCTGCTAATAACACTTGTATTTTATATCCATATAAAACTAATATGCCTAATAACAAGCGAGAAAACAGGAACAGGAGCAATTCTTTGAATCTGACAAATTCCTGGCTGTTTTTAAAAAGATTGCCATTTTGCCAGTGCCTTTCAGATATTAAAGGAGGAGAGAGTAACTTTAAATCACTTTTGATCAGCTTTAGTTTCCCAGAGAGCCTTAACAGTGTGAAGTAAATGTCAGATAAGATTAAAGACAGAAAGCTCTGATCTGGGCAGATCTTAGAATGAGCTGAAAGTATTTACCTTACTTCTAGTAGACATAAAATAGAGAAAGCCCGAAAGCCTTACAAACTTCATTTAATTTCAAGTCAAACTCTCATCTCACCGTGTTAATGCTCTGTTTTTAGTTTTTCTCGCTAGCCCCGGCTTTGCCCAACCCAATCCAAGCCAACCACGAAGGCAAGGCTTAGAGTTGCAGACTTGACTTGATTCTGTTGTGCTTCCTAGAAAACTAAACGGAAATGAGGAGAGTGACTAAATACATTTATCCTTTACTTTTTCAGACACTAAACTCAGCAACAGTCAACTCGACTCAAGTCACAACTCAATAATATTGCAACTTCACTTCAACTCTTAGAAATATTATTGGAAGCTCACTGATCGTATCCAGAGTCCTCCTAAAAGAGTTCACAGCTCCATGTATCTATAATACGATTTAATATCATCTGATATAGTAAGCAGAAGCTTCGAAACCCCACGAGTATTGTATCACTCGTCTAACTCTGGAAACACAACGTCTGCTTCTCTCTCCGTATACTAGTAGGTATCTATGCTTTTTCATTTTTTTCCTCACAAGGCGACAACGGCAGATCAGATTCGATTTTCTCTTTTCTCCTGCTAGCAACATATTTAACATGGAACGTGAATGGTTATAAAATATATAAGAAAACATTACCAACATACTATATAGATATTTACTTATTACTTACATTATTACAAAATGCTTAAGGTACCTATGTACGCTTACCGACTGTGTTATAACATGCTACAATACTATTTTTACAGTGGAAAAATGAGATATGAATGAATACAAGTAAACTTAAATATCTAGTAAGGTTTGGTGCTAGAGAACTTAAAGGATCGGAGGACATAAGTAGAAAAGAATAGAAGAAAGGCGAATTCTTTGCAGAGGATCTCTTCTGAGTGAGTTCAGTTGGATGTTGGATTGAGTGAAAACCGTAACGCAGTCGGAAGAGTTCTAAGGCTATGCCAATAAATAAAAGCTACAATAGTCTAAATGCAAGGTGGCTATAGAAGCAGAGACGGACAGCCTAGAGCACCCGCACCGAACAGTCAAACCGAAGCAGTGCGTTGGAACACTTACACAGCACAGAGGCACATAGCCTATAATTAAATTTTGACTTCTCTCCACGTCCTAGAATGAACTAGTTATGACGAGGATGAAGATCGGCAAAATCCAGTCAATTCCACTTCCAAACCAAGAAAAAGGAACTGCCATAAGGCTAAATCACAGAAGGCATTTTTATTTCCTCGTTCTCCCTCTTTTCCCTTCTATTCTTCTCTTCTAGTCTAAATCAAGTGCAATGCAATAATACTCTACCTTATAAAAGCAACAATAACGAAACACAATCAGTCTCAGTCTCATAACTTCAGTTTTAAAAAGATTCTTAAATGAAGAATGGGAAATATTGTTATTGTCTATTAGTTTGTATGCAATTTCGAAAGTGTAACGTTAGTACAAAATTATTTTTCAGTTTGATTTTATTTTACTAATAAATATTAGGTTTTCCGACCATCATAAAAGATCATTTGTACTTGCGTTTTTAATCAACATTATTTATAATTGTTATGTTAATACATTGAAAAGGGAGTTTTTATTTAAAGTTGTCAGTGCATCTATTCCGTTTATTCGAATAAAAATGAACAATACGTGAGAATTTTCTAGAAGTATTCACCTGCTGTTTCCAAGTTTAACTTGGGACTTGGGAGTGAACTGTGGAAGATCGACAAGGAAAGTAGAACGTAAACAAACAAACACAAATGAAATTTAAATCAAATACATTCTAGTGTTTGAGATGGAAACACCTGTTTGGTTGTTTGTGTTTGCCAAGAGTATAGAAGGAAGCAGGAGTTCAGTCCTTCACTTTCAATTCAACTTACTTTATCTGTTTTTCTCTTTTGTTTTGCTTTCAAATACTGCGTAGTGTTTGTGCGTTCCAGAAAATACATTGGTATTAGTGTGCTATAACGTAGTCCTCTATCGTGCTGTGTTCCTATCCAAGATTGTCAAAATTTATACAGAAAAAAGGAACTGCAATATAATTATAAAGAAAAAAGTAGCAGTACCTAAGACCCTTGGGGTAGACTTTTCTATTTAATAACTTTTAGAAACTTATTCCACTTATTTTTTGCAAGGTAATAATTTATTAATAGAAACATTCATAATTTATTGCTGAAGAGACTCTTATGAACTTGAGAAATGGGGCACAATGTTGAACAATTTTTCATGAAATATGGTATGATAATTTAGCGTAGAATGAATTGGTATACTTTCCTAATTAAAAAATTGCTTACTCATTAGCTTTATTGCTTTTTGTGTTCCTGCAGTGTCAACAAAGAGGAAGAAATACTAACTCAGTATTTAAAATAGCATGTGATTATATTTTTGTATGATATTTGAGGATTGGGACAGAAAAAAACGACATTACTAGTTTTTATTTTCTTGTTTTTGCTTGAGGATATTTGTAAGTGCTTATTTTATACATGAAAAGTAAGAGGATCGAACTACGAAAGTACAAGGAGCTTGAATTTCCTGGCATTGGATACTTAAGATGTGCTTTAGAGAGTACAGGATTAACGTGCAGCATATGTAGTATTTACTGGGAACACTCTAGTTGAATGGAGTAGTGTTCTTTTCAGTTTCTACACTCTTTGCTTTTCCACTTAACTCATCCTTTACTTTATCCGTAACATTAGTTCCTAGTAAATATACCCATTTCTTTTGTTCTTATTGTTAGATACCTTTACCTTATAGAAATGATATTGGTAAAAAAATAATGCAAAGGTGCCTTGTACCAATTGTAAAGAAAGGATGTAGTTGCGTAACGTAAAAGTAAAGCTCACCTAAACGTAAATAGTAAATATAAGGAGTTTTGTTCTATCGGAAGTAGAAATCGTTTTTGATAGCGCTATAGTTTTAACTTTACTTTCTTCTTATTTTCACTTGGATTGGGGAAAGTCAACAAGAGGAAGAGAGAGCAGGAGCTCTCCGTTCTATTAGTGCAACTGTTTGCTTGCAACGCTTTTGAAATTTGTAGGAATCACTCACTTAAGTTAGATACAGGTAGTGTCTCTTATTCTGTGCGTTCATTCAGTTAACCTTTTCAAACCGAAGCTGCAACTAAACGGAGAGTTAGTAAAATTGACTTTCCTCGTCTTTTCTTGCCCCTTTTACTGACTTTAGTCGACTCAACTTTTTCAACTCGGGAAAACATTGGCTGAGAAAGGAAGAGAAGGAGGAAAAGGAAATGTCTATCATTCATTTCTTTCTTTTCTTTTTAGAACTAACCCTCATCTGTACGAAACCAAGGGATTTTCATTTTAGTATACTTACCATTAGTTAGTTCCCTTCAGTTTACTTTACTTTACTTGGTTTACCTTTCCCTTTTCTCCTCTTTCCTTTATTTCATTTTACGTCCACCCATAAGCTTCCCTTTCGATCTTCTCTCAGTTCCATTTATATACGCACTCGTACCACTCATACAGCTTATACTTCCAAAACATAAAGTCTTATCTCCCATACACACTTTTTATACTCCTTTAATATCACCAAAGTAAATAAGGTACAATACCAGAAAAGATTATATACACTGGAAAGCAAAAAGGAGATAGTTTACTACAGCAATTCTCAGAATTTTTCTCTTTAAGACTTGCCTATTTAGTAATGCAATCAGCTCACTAAAACAGAAGCTAAATACTAAAGGCTATCAAAAATAAACAGTAAAGTAAATCCTCTTATAGTAATTCGTCTTTCTGTACTAACGGTGAACTGAACTTTCATAAAATGTATTACAAAAGTATTTTTCGTACAAACCCTTGTGTCTACATTAAATATCCAAATATCTTCCTAAAATAACAATCTTCACGAAATTATTATATTCAATGACATTTATTACAAATACCAATATTGGAAATTAGTATTATTCAATAGGTTACGTAGATGGGATATAAATTACAAAGAAACTTTGAAATATATTTAAATCTACAAATGAAACGAATTTTCTCAAATATGGAAAGTCATTTGATGATTTGTAATGGTGTACAAGCACAGTTGGTACAATAAGAGTGAAGATATTTTGTAAATGTGGAAAATGTGAATGTGTGTGTATTGAGAGTGTTTGGAGTTCTTGAAAGGTGCTACGATTGTGACTATACTAGAAAGGCACTGAGGGAATAATATAAAGGAAGAAATGTTAGAGTTAGGAGAAGCGATCTAAGCCAATGCAATCCAACGCAATCAAGAGAACATAACGAGGGCAAACTAGTCTGACATGTATAAATTGTCACAGCATGCGATAATGAAACTGTATCTGGTAGGTTGTGAAATCTTTGGTATACACGTGTATGTGTGTAAAGGAAGGAAGTAGTAGGTAGCTACGAGTGTGAATGGAGGAGATAGAGCAGTATAATAATAGTAGAGTCTAATTTGGACATCTAACAGTATCTGCTCATGTATCTCGACTACTTAAACTGACTGAACTCTATTCTTTGTCAGAGACCTAGGTATAGAAATTGTGGAGCGAGCTTCTCTATCTATTAGAATTTGGTATTCGTAAAGGAAATGAAGAGGATGTAATAGGTACGTTGTATGTATATGAATGTAGGTACATACTGCGACACAATCTTTATCGACAGAGAATATATTGTGGAAGTGTGTAAACGTGTTATAGAAGACAGACTCGTTCCACTCACGAAATTTGACGAAAAAGGCTGGGGACTTGAATGGTTTAACTTTAACTAAAGCATAACAGAGTCGTGTACAGTAAATATATTTGCTAAGAAAGACTAGGATTTTGCTTTTCTTTCGTGGAAGGCAGAGCAGGGCAGTAATACATATTATAAAATAGATATTCTCCCGATCCCAATCCAACTCCGACTGAATCCAATCCAATCCAACCCAATTCAACTCAAACTAAATTTAAGCTTTGCTAACGATAAGCTATAGAATAAGTATTACATATACATTTCAACTCACTAGATTCAACTTGATTCATTGTAACATACTGAACGTGTGCCTCCGCACACTACAGTGCATGCGGCAGGAGACTCTATCTGTACTTTCTGCCAGGCATATCATGGATAACTATATTCATCACACAAGACCTAAATTCGTCTTCTTTGGCTGCAGGGAATCAAAAGTGACGTTTAGTTCAGTTCACTCAGACAGATAGATAGACAAGGAAGAACTCAAGTCCCTATCTTCCCATCTCGCACACATTAAATATACACACTACCTTCACGTACATCAAATATAACACACTCTATACAACTTTCCACCTTACACCCAGTTTACACAGCTCTACAAGCCCGACTACAACTCAAAACTTTAAGCTCAACTCAACTAAAGTGAAGTCTACTTTTCCAACCACACTCCAGAGAGGTACATGAACCCAGCCAGCCTTGGCCTGGAAGGTAGACGTGTGTCCTATCCATATACCCTATGCAGTTACCAAATGTACTTTTCCTAATTCCTAGGCACTCTGTACTCATATAAGTAGCTATGTAGAATAAAATACCAGAGACACACTCTTTTCCTCCTTCAATCCTTTTCGTTTAATCTTTCTTTTCACATACGTACATTCTTCAAATATTCCTTTTATACATTTATCTACTCCGCAAAAACTAACCTTCTATTGCAATATCTAAAATATATTTCATATCGCAGCCAAATCTCTGGGTTAGAATAAACCAGGTGGATGAACTCAAGCTTTAACGTATATCTGTCTTAGTTTAAAATATCAGCTTCTGGTTACACGTAAAAATAATAATACTATTTACATTTACAATCTTGATTGTTGGCCGTTTTCAATTTTTAATGAAAAATAATTATAATATTTAATACTATTAACAAAGCAGATTATTCTTTCTGGCTTTGACGCAATCAAAGGTGTAGTTTACATAAAGATATTCAAATGTACCGCAACATTCAAGTTTACAGTCTTACAGGGATGCAAATATTCTACATTACAACAAAAATGATTTCACGGGACAAACCTTATTTCCGAGTGAAAGCACCTTTCACTAATAGAGGTAGAGGTGTGTTATGTGTAAGGGTTGGCACTTTCGCTTAAAATCCGTAAGAGTAATTTCTTTGCAGCAACTCAATTCAGGATGGCAAAACCGCTGTTGGGTACTGAAATCAGAAAAAACACACCAGTCAGTAAAAATGTTACTAAATGGCCAAAGTAATGTATATGTATGTTAATTCTAAATAATTAGTTTCCATTTAGCTACAATAGGTATTTCATATTTTTACACACTATGTTAATTACGCTGTACAAGTCAATAACGTCTAGCACTGTAGCTTAATACCTGAGTTGTAATGTACTTATGCATGTAGAATTATTGTACATTCGTTTGGAAATAGATTTATGTCCTGGTAGAGTGAGTACACTTAATTTATTAAAACCTCTCTAACGACTTTTAACGAGCAATAAGAGAGTAATAAACGCAAACAGTATTTTTTTCATGATTGCACAGATTTATGCTAGATATAAAGTAATCATGTACATATAGCCGACTTGATTATTGCACTTTATAAAAAGTACATTATTATAATGGAGGTAATAAATAGAAGCACCCCAGCCTACTGACAAAGAAACGGAGTGGTGCATAAGCAGTTGTTTCGCTAAGCTCACAGCAATAAACTTGTTGACAAGTGATGATGTTTTATCAGAATGGAGGGCGACAAGAAAATTTTTCAAGACATTTATTTCTTGAATGGGCTTGCTACTTCTTTTTATGTGTTGCATAGCCTTGTCTACCAACAATTTGAGTTTGACTAGCATTTCTTGACGAATGGCGAGAATAGCATTATCACAATCACATTTCACACTACGCATATTATAAGATTATTCCCCTACACAACAACGTATTATATCCAAATGTACACCAAAACAACATAGTAGCATTCATAAGGGGTGACAATGAGAATTTATTTTGCATTATATTGTACTAGGGATATTCTCCTTGCTTTTGAATTTCGCAACTCTACAAATCTTCACTCTATCTCGACATATTGAAGATGAGCTGAAATGAAGGCAAAGTACTGGTAATATCCTGAATGTGAATGCGTTAGTTGATCCATTTGGTTGTTGGCTTTATTTGCCTATGTTATCTATATCACGTACATGTAGTGTAATACACATAAGTAATAACGTAGTTACTGCAGCACTGAGAATGTTAGCAAGTAACTTGTACAATGGATTTGGTATAAAAATAAAGAAAAATGATATTGTCATATAAGGACATACAAGTAGCAAACATTATGAATTGTTTGAAAGAGGGAATGGGTAATGGAAATGGTAATAGGGCAGTTTCCAACTAGGTACAATAGCTACTGCATCACTATACGCCATTATAGCCTGGGGTATTACGTGTGTCGTATAACATCTGCAGTTCAGTCTCAGTCTCGAGTCAGCTTACGATTAGCTTAAGGATAAGAGGGAAAATGTTTGCGAAAAAGCTAGGTTGGTTTGGTTTGGCTTTGAATTTGGCTTAAATGTGCTAATATACTGGATAAATGTTATATATGTAGACGCAGACAGGATTTCTACGCAAAAGTATAGGAGAACCACTTTTTCAAGGTATAGTACACTATGTAGTAGTATAGCAGAAGAGTATAAGTGATAAAACTGTGTATTTGTATACCAGTGATTACATAAAGGGAAGTTGATAGAGGATACACATGAGAATGTAGGTAGTTTCCGAAAATACGTATGTTGAAGTCTCCTGCGGTAGAATTCTCCATGTATACTGTAACAAGGAGGTCAATTAGAGCACGGGTCGTTGGTTGGTTTGGCTTCCCTGGCTGTAGCTCTTCTCTCTGGCTCAGGATGAAAACGAAAGTCGAACCTGAGTGAGAACTAAGACAGAGATAAACTGACATTCGGAGCTAGTCCTTCCTCTACTTTACTTTTCCTACCTTGGCTATCCATATAGCACTAATAGAAGACTGACGCACACCCTGGCCTGGCCTGTCTTAATTCTGGTAACATATCGGCTCTGCTCTGGCTATTTGTATATATAATGCAGCAGGAATGTCTGTAGGAGCAACTTGGATAAATAGGTGCACATATTGAAGAGGATGTGTAACATGCATTATATAGTTACCAGCCACCAGTCCCAATGCATACCTACTTACAAGTAACTACTTTAGTACTTATGTCCATAGGTCTATACCCTACGTGAATTGCTAACGTAGTTAGGGAGAGTGTGTACAAGATAAAGTCTAGTTGCTTTCCCTAATGTCTCAGACACATCAAACGAACAGAGGAAGGAGGGAAAGCCAAGCCAACAAATGGTCTCTCTATGGCTCTCTCCAAACCGATGGACATCTCCCACTCGATACGCTCCACCACTTGCTTTCACTAAGGAGACATTTCCGTACTTCTCTTCATTCTACATACTACAAGGCTACATAGCCTCTTCCCTACTATTCTCCACTACTTTTATCTACATTTACACGAACAGAATGCATTCATGAAAAACAGGTGATGAGTTGCATCTCTTTTCCCTTGACTTTCTTACTCGCTCTTTTCTATTCATTCCTTCTAAAATATACCTAATAATGGCTATACTACTTTTGAAAACTAAATAGGAAATCTGATTGCAGTAACTTGCTTTTTTAAAACATTTTTTGCAAATGCTAAAGAAAAATGTTTCTCCAGAATATCAATGCAAATAATTGTATACACTGATCAACTCCTCGTAATCAATTACATAACATCCCTATATAACAGAATGATTAAAAATCTGCAAATAAAAATGAAATACTACAGCATGGCGATTCATAATCGTTTTATCGCATTTAATAATATCTTCATGTCAAATACTGTTAGGTGAACACTACAAAGCGTTTTGTAAACAGCAAATAGCCTAATTCTGTTAGTATGATTATAAATGTTGATACAGGCTGCGGAAATTAACGAAAGTATGTTTACGTAATGAAATATGCGAATCCATATGAATCATGTTTGTGAATACAAGTACAAAAGAGCATATTTGCCAATAAGTTGGTTAACTACAAATATTAATAACTGGTTTTGTTGGTTATGAAATAACTACAGATAACATTGACATTGTGGCAATTCTGCGAGGATAAAGAGAATTTACTTAACTTCCCAGCATAGTAGAAATGAAGAAAACAGAAGCCTTGGAAAAGGTTGGGTGAAAGCAGTCGTGTTTCTGAAAACACTTTTAGTGCGAAACATGTTGTTGTGTGAATTTAGGCCTTGAGCACACCTAGGGAGATGCTATCACGATGAACATGCATGTCTATAGGAAAGAACAGAAGAAAGTTGTCTATGTACCTAAGTAATGGGACCACGACGCAGTAAGTCTGCTGCGAAGCATTCCATTGAGCATAGGTAAATATTTCTTCCATAGACTTTCATCCGGATGAAGGAATGCACTTATCGTTAGTGCACTTGTGTACATAAACACTATATTAACATAGAAAGCGACTGGCTTGGCTTGACTTGGCATGGTGCATTGAATGTTGAGAAAAGCCAAGTGTGTATTGCATAGAGGTGTAACAGTAAGCTACATGTAAAAATAATTCGTAAAGTACTCTATATTTAAGTAGGTACTCGTTTTATAAGTGAAGTAAATAGTAAATGCATACGTTTTTACTTTTCCTCCCATTATTCGCACTCTGGTTACTCTTTGGATTGGTGTGGCAAATAGACTCTACGTGCTATGCATAATATAAAGGATTGAATTGCGAATATAGAAAGTGTATGGAGGTGGATACTTAGAAACACAACACAGGCACAGAGTGAAATGAAAGTATCGCTCTGCTCTTGCCTTGCCCAACTGTTGCAAATCCTTCGTTTTCCCATGAAGAGAAAGAATCAGTTCATTCTTGTTTGTTTACCTTTTCCTCGTGGTTCATTGCTAACTCCTCTCTCGTGTAGCGACGAGAAACAAACCAAACCAAACAGCTTAGGTTTCGCTTCTCTCCACAGCCAACCCAACACAATCCAGTTCAGGTTACTCTACCTTTTTATAAACCTTTCCCTATTACAATACCTAACTTCTAATGCACTACTCAATATTCGCACAATTCCTCCACACTATACTCTCTAAAAAGCTTTCTTTTCCCTCCAATGTTTTCTATTCCCTTCATTCCGCATTTCTTTTCATTTTAATCTTTCTCTCGCAATATGTAACATTACTAATGTTATTCTCATGCACTATACATAGCATACATATGTACAATATACAGAATTACACCTACAAAAGCTTAATGAATCTATTCAATCTATTAATTACTGAAGTACATTATTAAAACTAGTAAATAAATATTTGTATGTGGTCTTAACAGCATTCTATAGAATAAAAGGGATAAAATAAGAATTATAGTTGTTAACTGTCTTCCCAGGGATGCGAAACGTCAACAATTGTGTAAAATCTGTCCAAAATGATTAGAATAGGTATATGCATAAGGAAATGGAGTTATGTAGCTTTGGTGGAAAAGTTTTCCTTAGTGACAATAATCTCCCTCATTGAGTTTGAAAGTTGTGCTGGTTTTATTGTAACTCCAGGTGTAGGGTTATTGTAGATAAGAGCTATTAGAGAATTTATGATTGCCGAGGCCAAGGAATCCGAGTTAAGACTAGAAATGCTCTTGTCTGGATTGCAATGCTATAATCTGTAATGGAGATAGAGAGAGATCTATTCATCTACATAGACGGGTGCTATCTTATAATGCACCACCAGATCTAGAGACTACTTACCTAATCCAAGCCAATGAAATTGTGCCGACCCTCATGAATTTCTCACACTATCTCTGCATACGTATTTATACTGAGAGACCCATACACTTAAATCTAGGAGTAATACCAGTGCGGTTTGCTTTAGTACCTAATGGGTTACTTCATAAATTATCCCTTCCAAAGCTCTATTATTCTCTTTTCTCCAATACAGGAATATAGTAGGTAGTAATGTAAAAAGATGGTTTATTCTCTGATCTGTCTCATATTACTCACTTGACCTGACAAGACAATGAGTTGAATATTTCGTTTAACTATAATTTAGGAATACGTAAATGTTGATATCATAAATAGGACAGTATCGACTGAACTTGAGGGAATACTGGTGTATCACGCTAGGAAATAGCTGCAGAGGAGGGAAAGGGTAGGTTACGAATATAGGAAAAGATTTAGGTACTGATATGATATCTATACCGTTAGTAACTCATATATTAAATAGTATCCTTAGAATCCACGCCACGTCCAAGTGTTCTTGACTTATCTTGACGCACCTCATGGTAGGGCATCTCTGAGGATAAGGATAAGCCTTGTATATTATAGACGTGGGCTGGGATAGATTATAAATCCAAAGCTGAAGTTATCAAATGGAATAGGATCTCCCATGAGATACTTTACCCGGTTGACTCGGTTCTTGAAATAAAATGAACTTGCTCATCTCCTGCGAAGCTTAGTGAAGTGCAGCCAATGCGATGAGCCAAGCCACAACGACTGATAAGTTAAAGTATCTGTCCTGGCCTGGCTTGGCCTGCTAAGTAAAGAAGCCTGCTTATGTTCTCTAAAAGTTTATACCCAGACAAGACAATCAAGGCTGAGGAAACTAACAAACACGCAACGCACAAAGCAAAAGGCAGCAGTCGAACGAATCTTCGAATTCATTCCGTCCGGCCGCTCTCATTTTACTTATAACTTGAATTGGACTTGGCTCGGCTCTTATTACTTTACTTACTTAGTACTTACCGAGTTAGTTATCATGAACAGCCCGACAACCCAGGCCAGGCAAGACAGACATTCAAAATAATAGTCCCTCAGCTCAACACTCAACTCAACATAATATTCACCATCACGGCATAAAGTTTCAGCAGACCAACCTACACTATACTTATTCAACAACTCTGTATCGCCCGTATAATAAATACAATCATGATGCAATGCAACCTTTACTTCGAGTACCCTATATCGCTTCTATTATACTCAGTATGACCCTTTCCAGCAGAAGAGCTTCTTCTTCTTTTCTTCATCTTAATTTTGTTAACATCTTGATCACGACATGCATGGGAATGAAACGAGCATACCAAACCAACCTAAACTATAAAGATAACTATGCACATACTATAAGTAAGCAAGTCAACCAACAATAAACCAAACCACCATAGACACATTACATACTACTAAGGCAAGGAGAGCTAATAGATATTATTATTATTACATTATCCATACATACATGCAAAGTACAAAATACAATCTCCTTCCCTTCTTTAATAGATACTAAAACACTTGCCTAACTTAACATAATAATGAAACGGAACATCTAACAGTAAATATCACTGAGTAACACATAATAATCATAACATAAAATATAATCACATCACATAACGATCATCGTCCATTTTCTGTAAAAAGTTAAATTAATTGAGTAGATTGCTGTAAATACTATACAGACAAGTTTTTGACCAGACACCTAATAGTAACTATGTACTAAAACATAAATGAAAAACCTAAATATGTGGGACGCTATTTTCCTACATTTATCAACTTGTGTAACAATTACGAATAATATGTTATTGAGATTTGTACAAGAAAATATTTTACGCAACCAGTTCTTCGTTTCTAGTGCTTAGGTTATGGAACTAAACTTCTTGTGGTGCAGATGTAAGAGTTTTGTAGGTGAGGTTGATGAGTTGTCTAAATTTGGTCAAATCAACTCTGTAGAAAATTTATGGACTGCTGTGCATCCTTATATCCTTCGGTCTCCCCCACTGGTACACTACAATGGAGCATAGAACAACGAAATCCTTAAGCACTATTAAACTCGGCAGTGTATTTGTATGAGGCGATTAAATTTAAATAGAATGTCTACGCAATAGGAATAAGTGCACAGGTAAATGTACATCTTACATTGTACATTGTAATAATAAATAGTGTGTAATGTACAGTAGCTCTGTTTGAAATTACCCGTAACCCTTCTTAATAGAGGCTATTCTCTTTATTTCTCTATTTAATTCAGATATCATCATTATTACTTGACAAGATTAAGTGTAAAATGCTATTTACGCTGTTTTCTAACAAGTAACTTCTGTTTGGGCTTTCCCTACACAAGTAATGAGAATTATCCAAAGGAGAGGGGGATGGAACGTCGCGGTTTATCTTCTTCCCTCTTGCCTCCATTTATGATCAGGTTATCTCATTTATTATGCATGTGCAGTTGCATTGTGCTCAAAGTCAGTAATTGAACTTGGTCTGTGCTATTTTACCAGGTTTATTCCATTGCTTCATCGTGGCTTGCTTTATTTCTTCGTTACACCATTTCAGTCGTGGTTTAAATGGCAAACATTATTTAACTATTGTAATGGGGGATATGGATACAATGCAAACAAGGCCAGGAAAGAGTACAACGCACCTTTCAATCCTCTTCAATAGGTAGACACTTTTCTATTGTTAAACTGTACACAACTGTGAATGAGTTAGTGAGATTTCAGGTACAATTCCAATTTACAAAGGTATAAGTCTACAAAACACAATCCTTTGTATTTTAAAACATCCAGCCCTATTATATGCTCAATGGCCAGAAAATATCTGTAAGTGGAAGTGTAAATTCGTTTAGCACCTACATGAGAAGAATAATAGAATCATATCCAACGATAATTTTCATAACAAATTTAACAACACGTGTGTGATGAACTTGGAATATTCCAGAAGTCAATTATACTGCCTTGCATTACACATACATAGTATCGATTATACTGTCTATATCTGTATTAATTTTTTATTGGGCCTTTTTAAAAGGTAATTTTATTATAACTACATTCCCGATTCGTCCTTGGGACTATAGAAAACCTACACACTTAAATGAGTAAATAGTCTACATGAAACGATGAAATATGTGAATATTGCCTTCACAATAAATATTACATGAATTATGAGACGAGTATGCAAGTAGGTAGACATTGAATCCATAATACATACGTGCTTCCTTTATCTGCAGTCCTTTGATTTCCAATCTCGTTTATTAGATATACCTATAACATACTATTAGAGTATAGAAAGCTACTAGAGAATTCACCGCTCATTTTGTTTAGCTACTTATACACTAGCACTAGCACACTTGAAAAGTTGAGGAGACTAAATTATTTCTTTGATTACCCAACCAGTTAGCTTGACACTGCTAATCACGGTTGAATACTCGGCGGAAGCTAATGAAATCACTGGATGTTTCTATTTGATGATGATACGTATCTCTGGAAGGTGAACTACCGTAGCGACTACAGTGGAGAATAGTACAGTATAGGATTTTAGTTTACTTATTAAGGATTGTAAAGATAAGGTATCTCTTACATAGGTTAAGTATGTATATGTAGGGAAGGCAGGGGAACTTGTGTAGTGAATGTTCTACGTGAAAATTACAATAGAGCGGAAGTGTAGAGGAAAACAGTTGAACATCATCACATCAGTCACTTACAAAGGAAAACATAACACAATGCCGCAGTGAGCAGTAAATAAAGTATGTTAGTAAAATGAGCTGGAGATGATGAGCGGATGGGACTGGAGTTGACTCTCTCTGCCTACTGATAACATAACAATGCACATACAACAAAAATAAGTTATACAACACCAACATCAACACCAGTCTATTCATTAAGCATCACACTACCAACTAGAGGTAATATGCACTCTTGAAGTTAGTTAGTTCGGAATACAGAGATACAGCACAATGTGTGATTTAGATTTATATCCTAGGCGGAGAAAGAAAGAAGTTCCAACTCAAAGGGACGCTAGTGCAGTGCAGTTTACTGAGATTTGTGGATATGGATATGTGTGTACAGTGGGGAAAGAAATGAAAACGTGAAAGAGATGAAGGGAGACTGTTTTGTTTGTTGTTAGTACACGTGTGACGTGTGAACTCAGTTTATTTTTCGGAGTCTACTAAGTCTGCTCTATTGTACTCTTCTAATGATTTAGAACATTAGGGGAATGCAATTCAAGTCAACTTCATCACACCTGCACATGACTTCCCTTCTTTTAAGATTCTTTAGACGAGTCTGTAATACTGTCATAAAAACTAAAGTGGTTTGCATGCAATTCCGAGAAATCAACTTTATACCAATACAGTTTTATTCCATTCTTAAGAAAAATCTTTTAATCAACATTGCAAGTATTATGTGCCTACTAAATAGATTCTTATTACTGCATGTTAATTACAAAATAAATATTACAGGTTGATTCATTTCGTACATTTTGTAGTTTGTGTTAGCATAATAAATAATTAAAATTGCGCTTAATTCAAGTGATAAAGATAAAGGATTTGAGATAAGAGAAAGTGGTAAATATGGATCGGAATTCTGTAGTTTGTATATATTATTTCTTTGACTAATAAAATGTGCCATGAACTAGTTTTAGTACCACGTGTGCTTACTATTGGTATTTTTAGTGCTTGTAACAAGAGTATATAATTTACAAGCGATTTTCAATAGGCTTATAGATATAGAGAAAATGTGTTAGGTTTACTTAAGTTTGCCACAAATGTATTGGTAGTACAGTTTTATTGGTGGTATTGTATTGTATAGTAATAGAAAGGAATTGAATCGATTTACAATTGTTTACCCTTGAGTTGACTTTAGTAAAGTTGACTTGCCTTAACAGGGTGGCATGGGATATAATAACAATATACTTGACTGAATCTGTTCGATAGGATATAAAGTGCCTACTATCTTCATTTGTATAGCTGTAGGTAATAATTATTTGTATGAGTTTGGTTGCTCCACATTGTTAATATACATACTCGTCCAGTTATTACCTTAATTCGCCATTGCTCTTGAAATGTCATGTTTGGATGTATAATGTAATATCCTGTGTGATGCGAAGCCTGTGATGTCACGGTGTAGCATGCCACGCGTAACTCAATACACATCTGTCATCAAATTTTAACTCACATCCTATAATATGAATAGGAGCTTTGAAGAAGCTAGTACATAATAATATCTGGATTGTGATTGTGAGTCTACACTTGATTCGACTGGACTGTCATCTCAGTCACTCAGCTCACAACACAACAACAGTAACAAGTAAACTAAAAACCCAATCAAATCTAGTGCTATAGGGTATGTGGATAGAAGAACGAGTCTTATAGGTACTATAGTAGTTATATATGCATAGCATGATCGGGTATCTGATCAAAAGGCAAGACAGGACATGAGCTAACATATATAAATAGGTTTTAGCTTACTACTGTATTCTTTGCATCTGCTATGATTCTATGCTTCTATTATTTTGATACTAAGTTCAACGTTCAAGAGTACTCTTTATTATTATATATTCTGACCACATAAGTTTTCATATTCCAAACTAAGCACACTTCAGTGAACCTAAAAAATATCAAATTTACATTTATACAGGGTACTCCAGGTAAAAATCCCAGGTAAATAAAATCTGTCAACTTAAGGTATTGAAAAAATATCAGTCGTTCCTAAAAATCTGTCTTTATTTTCAATAAGAACATAAATTCGCATTTTTTCTGTAAGGAGATTCTCAACACGTAAATGTAAGTGTGTCGAGATTTTTATTGAGATGAGACATGGTGTACCCTGTATGTGGTTGGAGTTATTTTAAGTAGGTTCCTATATGTAAATTATATTGCTTAGTAAAATATGGACAAAGACCACATATAAATATTACACTATATATGCGCACTTATGATCAAAGCAAAAGAAATGTAAGAGGAGACAGGAGAGTTACCTTTCTGAATATTATTACTATAGTTGGATGTAGTGAAAAAGAGATAAAACTGAAACAGGTAAGGTTAAACAACATTGCTGTTGTGTAAAGTAAAGTTGAGGTAACTCTAGATAAAGGGAAAGATGAAAGAAATGTTTGATGTGCTTCTATTTCTTTGTTATATGAACTGTATTCGTCTAGTTTATCCTGTTGAGCACCTGTTTCGTCTCTGTCTGTCTCTATTGTGTCTCTCTTCACTTTTTACTTTTCGTTATGTTATGTTATGATGTTCATAGGCCAAAGTACATCGAAGCCCAAAAGAGTCAAAACATTTACTTGCTCCTTCCCCTCAAAATACATATTTACAATCTTCACCTATGTACCTCTACGTTTCAGTATCCTTGCTCCTGGAGTAATAATTTCCATGCATATTGGTTATTATGTTAGTATTAGGTTAATAATATTCTCAATTGGCTATATAAAGTATCCTCTTCATATTTTTATTTCTCATTAGTTTGAGTACGTATTATTATTCTGCACATTTTTATGATTCCCAACAGGACTATTAGATAAAATAATAAAAAGCTCATTTAATATAATGTATTTGCGAATGTGCATGAAAAGACTGGAATTATGCAGCTATGAATATGAATGTATGGATTGGCCGAAGCCCTACCTTATTAAGAGTTGATCTCGAGGGACCAGATCATATTAACAGGTTGATTACTTTTTCTGTATGAATAATGAATGAGGAATTGCTGGAAATGTATATTTTTCGCTATTTAAGCAGTGTGGACGTATATTGTAAGGTCGATTCCTGTTCAGATAAATTTAGCACAGGTTTCTCCAAGGATTTAGTTAAAAAGACCATTAAAATACCGCTGATAGGATAAAGATCGAAAGGAATGAATCATTATGAGCTACAACTAAAGTTTTCCAGGAGAACTAAACAAGACCGCCTCGTATTAAATCAAAAGCAACTGTTTCAATAATAATTCCGAAAGAAAAATGTGACTAGTGTATGTGTGTGAAATGAGATTTCCCTTTGTGTACACTTTACATTACCCAAGAGCATTAGTCTAAGTTTATCTTTATTATGGTTTATGCTCTTTTACGTAATAAATATAAATAACCATTAGAAAAATTGAGCAACAAAACTGGAATCTGAATAAAATACAACACTTTACTTCGGATATTGTTTGCCGTGGCTTTAACTGTTCGTGTTATGCAGATGAGATTCTATTCGAAGCCATTTCACTACGATCTATTGCTTTTTCATGAAGATACCTGTAATACCTAACATTATTATGCACATATTTCCACTACCTGATAATATACATTTTTTAGCATTAGCCATTAGCCTGTGGATTCCAGTAGAGTTGAAAATGAGAATTTACACGTCAAGGGGCAATTATTGTGACCAGGAGGCATGGAATTCTCTCCCAGCGAAAAATGTTATAGAATTCAACCTATTTCATGCTCATGTGCCATTCGATCCTCTATTTTACTTAAATCTATTCGACTTAACTTGACTGAAGCCAACCCAAGCAACTACCAATCCACTCAATAGAGTATCTATAACCTACTCAATTGTGTAACTATTCATTCAATCCAAACTGCAACTAGAAATATATGACAGCATTCAGAATTCATCGAACCCTTAATTTTATGCAAAGTGTAGTCATCTAAACGAAATAATGTTCAGTTGCCTTTGCTATCAATTCAACTCTAACTTGAACTAAACCACCCGTGCAACTAAATGAACCTCTACCTACGGATTTTCCTATCTCTGATTTTTACTTGGATACCTGTCTTATATACACTACTCTCATCTATGCATGCACACATTTTTTATTTCAACATCTAGACTTCAGTCCAGAAAAACGCAGTAGAATCTCTCTCTCTCTGTACAAAGCAAACTCCACTTTACTGCCATCCACATCACCACATAGGTAATAACAATAATAATAATCTTATAAAAAGGAAGGCAATAAGGTTACTGAAATCCAAGTCTCCTCTCTGCACAACAATATACATACAATACACCAACGTATATAATACAGCCCGAGCACCTGTACATTGTATACTTATACCTACACGCAATGGAACAGTTCATGTTCAATGTGGATACAGATATTGATGAGTTGGTAGAAAGAAGACAAGTGCAAAGCATATGGACTGTTCCCTGTACATAAACGAAGCTAGGAGGAATAATTTCGATGATAATAAGAACCATCATAATAATGGAACATAAAACGAAGAGAGAAGCTCCTCCAGTGCAAAGATGAGAGAGAGACCGATGGATCCACAGGAGCAACAACGAACACTAATGTCCTATAATACACAGCCACACTTTACAAACATATTACTGCAATGAACTGAACCTCTAATGTCTAATAGCAACAACAACCTTAGTGTAAATCTCACATCAGTTCACCTTGTGTCTATACCATTGTTTGTGTTCTGCTTTCAATACCTACGTGTAGTCTTCTGTATCTACATAACCCTTTGCACTTGTATGCTCTCGGCTCTTGTTTTCTTTTCCTTTGTTTTACATTGTACAGATACATACTATACCACAGTCAAAGTTGTGTCATGTAATCAATATAAGATTCGCTACACTACTACTAGTATTGTATTGTATTCTACTGAAAATAATAATAATGTAGCAGTATTACGTGCGTTTGTATATGAACTATAGTAATTTAGTGTGCACAGTGTACATATATGCAGCTGAAATGAAAAGACCTAGTCAGTCGGTTAAGATTGCATTGGATTTTAAACATGAGACGAAGACAAGACAAGATTTGATAAAAAATCTAAAACAACTACCATTCCGAGAGAGCCAAAGCCAAACCAAACCAGATCTACGAAACAAAACCACATCACTAAAGTTTTGGACCAGTTTGGATTACTTCGTTTCAAACAGAGTTCCCTTTATTCCTACGTAGACTTTTATTTAGTTTACTATGCATAATATATACCTGACTTACGATATTACGTACCTATTAGGTATACATAGATGATGCATTTATTGTTTGGATGAAAGATCTAAAGGGTTTATATCATTATTTCTTTGTACACACGTTATAAACTGCAGAACAGTCTAGTATATCATACGAACTTCTAACCGTTGATTTTATACTTCAACATACAATAATAGATCCAGTACAAATACGAATATGTTTTAAAATAAGTTTTCCACAATATAATAATAATGTCAACTAGCAGTAATAACAGCCTATTCGATTTTAATAAGTGTTGTGATGCGTATAGTCTTATAGTATTTGTATTAGCAAATCGGTTATATGTATTTAATAGTGGAAGCTACCCATACACATGGCATCAGAATCAGGAGCAGAGTAAAGGTTAGAGGAGTACCTACTAGTAGTTGTCTACTCGGAATGCATCAATTACAGAATCGTCTGCATTATACATATTGGTTTGCTTTGGTTAAATAGAGGAGTGTATTGTATTATAGAGTAGATGCATCCTAAGAGCAGAAACCAGACGAGACTGGGTTTTTGGTTAGGTTTTTCTGTTTTTTACTTTCTTTCCTTACGCTTGCCAGCTGTGATCTTCTTCTTCGTCTTAACTTCATCTCCTCCACCTTCACCTTGCACTTGTCTTGTCTCAACTTCACTTGACTTCATTCAGTTCACTTAACTTTAGTTTTGTTTAGTTATCTTCGCTCTTGTCTATCTACCTATCTCAGACACTATATGTTTTCAAACTTTACTTGTCTGTAATGCTTATTTTCCTTGCCTTTTGGTTTAGACTCCACTTATTGATTGCACTTTGTACACAGTGAAAATATCACACGTGTTTTTCTAGACACAACTTTTTCTAATTTCATCTTACCTGAGTTTCGTCTAAGTTCCGTGTTCTTTTATCTGCTCCTGACTACGTATGCAAGCGTAAGGTACATTAAAATTAAAACTTGAAGAATCTTCTAATTATGAAGTAGTTTTTAGTGAACATATTACGTAAGGATTTGTTATGTAGAGGAAAGTTTTGTTTAATAATTTTTTAATAGGCACAAGTATTTCTAATCCGTTCATACACACTTCATCTTTCATATTGTGTATTAGTTGTTAATAACAGAGCTTCACTTTCCTTATGCTAAAGTTGATTAGATTAAATGAGATTGGCTTGTTTTAACTTTGCAGCGTTGCTTTAGCTGCCAAGCAAGTTCGTGACAAACTTGATCAGCAGCAGCTACCAAGGTACTTACTCCTGATACTGACATGAGTCTAGAAAACTGCTCTGGATTTTTTCTGTTATTTTTATAACTACTAAATATCTAATGTGGGCTTGCATATGATTAGAAACTACATTCCCTGCTCCTTAACAAGCCACAAGGGGTGAGGTTTTCAATACATATAAGTTACCGAGACTATTCCTGGATTTCTAAAACGCAATAAGGAAAGTGTTATAACCTGACTTGACACTTGTGGAGTTACAATTATAATTCATATTCGATTTGTATGCAATGAGTGATATTAATGTGTAATTTCAGTACCACATTGGAATACTGGAAATATTGCAATGGTAAAAGTTGCATTGTGTAATGTAATTAAGGGTAGAACTAATAAAAAGGGAAATTATAACCGAGGGATATGTTTTTACTAATTACTAAGAGAGAATCAAGATAGCCATAAGAAAAGAACACGAAACACAATACTAATGCTCTGTGTAAACGATACGATGAACAAGGTATGAAAATCACGATGATTTTATGATGTCCATGACCTTACTTTGTGATGACTCCTGTTTGCTTGCCACACTATTCTCTCTGGTGTGGTGTACTATTGCAAACAAGAAAATAAAACAAAATGAATGAGAAAGCCATAAAGCTGCTCTAGAAGTCTATGTATAGGCAAAGGCACCTGCCATGTAATTTGCCTGAATAATTTGTATTCACCTTGAAGCGACAAGAGTGAGACTGTGAAACTTATATTTAGCGTATTTTAACCAAACTACAACATCCAACGTTTCAATTTATATCCAAATGCAATAATAATGCAACGTGGAAAATTCAGCTCGAACTAAAACAATTAATTTACATATTGAATTTTATTATGTTGACTTTGTTCGCATAATATTGCAAAAATTGCAGGTTAATATCGGTTGTTGGCCATTTTGCCGTCTTTTAATCGGGAAAGTAATGTTCTTAGCTTCACCATTTTGTCTAGCTGATCTTTAAGTTATTTATGATACGGATGCACACAATAAATAGCCAGGACTGCACTAAATTGAATGCATATGGAAGGCAGGGCAATAACATATGTGTGCAATGTGCAACAACATATGGCTTCAAGTGATTTATAAGTATCTAAGGTGTGCTTGCCTTTTTCCCATTACAGAAATGGAAAACAAGTGAAGCGCTACTTAGAAAACCTTACTCAGCAAATACGTACGTACCTAAGTAATTTTGCATGTTCAACTACCTAACACACTATAATATGAACCTTTAAATAATCAAACCCCAAAAACTAGTTTGCAAAAAGACAACTCATTGCCCCATTCGTTTCCTCCTAGTAGTAGTTAGCATTTAGCAAAACAACCTTCCACCTAAATACTCGCTTATTCCTAAGGTAGCTACAAAGATGCTGTAAAAATCAGATTCGTCAGATCCTTAATCTTTCTTATCATGCAACTTGTTCTTAGTTAGTCCCTGCATATAAATAAAATCAACTTCTAATCATTCTGCTCCCTTCTTACATTTTATCATGCAATTTCATCTTCAAAGAATAATACACAGAACCCTTGGTATAAATCCAAGATTTATGATTACTTCTGTTTTGTACCTGTTAGACATTCTACAAAACGCATTTCACGTCAACACAAATGGAATTGCAAGCAGTTTTGCATTTAGAACAAATAAGGTGTATCCTTCACTACATTACACTACATGCTACACTTATTTTTTAAATACACCCTGTAGTATTTCTACTAATGAGTTTTTTACTTTGAACACAACGTACATTTTCTCCACACTTGTTCTGCTTAACAAAAGGCGTTATTTTAGGTGCAGCTACTTAATGTACATTAATTATGTAGCACAGGTAGAATCGAACACAAAAAACATTCCGAAATAACCAAATAACCCTTTTACCTACTATTTATTTCTACCTCGAACATTTAGTCTTCTACATCACGGTAAACGATAAACCCGATTATTACGCAATTTGCAAATTGTTCTCTAAACTAATTTGTTATTTCGGTATCTAGTGCAATACGTAGAAGGAGAGCCTCCTTGCCCGCCCACCGTCAACGACTACGCTATGTATCCGTTTCCCCGTATCATACATCCCACATCAAACTTTATAATCATACGTACACTGTTAAGTTACGCGAATTGCTAGAGGTCTTCTCATTAGTTACCATTTCGATGACGTATATTCATAAACAGTTTGCATAATTGTATGAATTTAACTTTTGGCAAAGAGTTACAAAACAAAAATTATAAATAATGGAAATTCAGCCGCCTAACCCAAACCTTCGGACGCGATTAGTTTGTTGTTAATGTTATAAATTACAGAATACATTATTCAATCCGAAAATTTACTCTCTTTGTAGTTCTACATTCTAAAATGAACTAGAACTATACTCAGAAGTTAAAAATTGGTATATTTAAAGCCTTCGCTAACGAGGACTTTGAAATTTCCAAAGCCTATTATTAACGTTGAGACCATACCATTACAGTCGTTAGATTATATACTTAAAAGTAACTGATAATCATTCATATATGAGTTTTATGATTTCCAGGTTGTTAAAACTACTTCAGTAGAAATTATAATCCAGCATGTGCATATTACGATAAAGAGAAATAAAATAATAATAGTACTTTTGTATTTAATGATACAGTTCACATGTACACATTGTCTTTGATGCAAATGCAAATGTGCAGATATTTTGGCAGTCAAAACTAAAATTTCATTATTTTCAGAGCCTTTGTTACTTGCCAATTAAAAATACGCTGCACTTATACTTATATAAACAGCGTAAAATATTCTAGACTTTGTTTTAACTTATCTACCTAAGTATGTATTGCTTGATGTTAACACAAAGTTAAATTCAGAAAAGTACGCACTGAATGTTGCAGCATTAAACGACCTGGTATGTGGATGTGTTATTTTAACATTCTCAAAATAAATTCCAGTAAGAACCAAAGTAAACAATCAGCAAAGAAAACCAATTGTGAAATATGATGTTGCATGTAATTAAATATTAAATCGAGATGGAAATGCGATATGGATACTTCTGTGCATAATTTTTTGCTAGAAAAGTATGCAGCAGTATCTCTAGCTGAAAAATTAGCATTAGAGCAGATGGTCCAGCATTCCATTTTTTGTCTACCTAATCTTATTATAAATTCAATTACTTTTGGCTGCTTCATTGGAGTTATGTATTGTTTTTCGTGTTTTCTCACTTTGTAGGTGATGAAAGGGGAGATAATGAAACTACCTCCTCTGTCAGTTGTGTTGACCTGACCTTTCTTCTCCTACAAACTGACAAACATTATTTATTTGTTATAGTCCATAAATACGTAGCTTGCGGCGTCTTTTGAATGATCAACAACCCATAAGTGCTATGGAAATCTTTAGATCTGCCTAACTGCTAACTGACGGTACTACCTAAGTATACAATAGAGTATTGAAGGGAATAAGATTATACGTGTTTAGTTTAAGTGCATTGTATGGATATTAGGAATCTCCAATTGCATTTGACATGACATGACTCAAAGGAGTTCCATAAACAATAAACAATAAATTCAGTAAGTGCGTTTAGAGTTTAGACTAATGCTGATTGTAAGTTGAAGTTGGATTGCATAAATTGTTACACTCGAATTGTAATCTTTGTATTGGATTATACATTTTACAATTGTTATCTTAAGAGAGATCTGATTTCAGCTCAGAGCTGAATTACTCTATATTGTTGAAGTATTATGTATATGTGTACATTAAGGAACTCCATCAAAACTAACATCTGCTGCAGTTTTTTCCTTCGACTTGAGTCTTACCTATTAAATTACACATGTACATTTACATGGCACATGTCGATAAGTGAATCACATCTAGATTACTTTAATCTCGTATGCAGTTATTTACTCTAATGTATAACATACCTCAAAGATTATTATGTAAGTATTATCATTCAAGTTCTTCTTCCTTTTGACTTTGACCTTTGGAACACACTTTCATGCATGCAGTAATAATGTATTTGTCACGCTTCACCATAAACATTCCCATGTAATAATTATAATTCCTTTTTCAACCTAAGCACACATAAAACGCGACATGTTCAACTTGGAAACTATTATTCCCAATCCCACATCCTAATACTCCCTGATAATCCACTTAATTTTCATTTCTTTTACAACCAACGACGCATTTACCATTACTTGTTCTTTATGGTGTCAAATTTTACTTTCATTAAAACTACAGATATGGGTAATAGCATAATGCGGGTTAACCCTGTATTTGTCTAACTGCTTAGTCTTAACTAATACGCATAAGATGTAATTTCTATCGAAGCAGACATTCAGAGATAACATGCTAACGTCTTTTAACTAACACTAACAAGAGTCAAGTAAGACAATAAAACGCTAAACACGGAGCACACATTAACTCGCCTTCTACTCAATGTTCACCCATTAAGGACTTCACTTCTTTTTCGACAGTTTATTGCTGACTAAACAAGACAAGACAATTAACAGAACTCAACCATTACTTTTACTTTCATACATTTTCAGTTCAAACACACAATAATGAATTCTTCAGTTCATCGCGCATATTATGGAAACTTACACTACAGCTCACATTATTGTAAAGCTAAACTATTTTTCCGGCATTCAATCTACAAATCTTGAAATAAAATGTATTCGAATATATAAATATTATAATTGGTACAGAGATAGGAAATTTTTGCAAATTCATAATAAAAATAAACCGGTTAAAACCGCACGTAAAAAAGAGGAGCAAAGACATTGAGAAAACCTCGAAAAACAGCATGAAAACTGAGTAAAATAGCATGAAACCCCAGAAAAACAGTAGGAAAACAGAAGAAAAGCAGTGAGAAATACTATGTAGATTTTGCTTTGTCGTCAAACGCCGATTTTGTGGAGTGATGTGTGGTCAGAATAACGACGTAATGGAAATGAAATGGGCACATGGACATGCAGGGTTTATGCTTGTCTCAAAGATTAAGCCATGCTTGGATTTGTGGACGTTGAAGAAGAGTTGAAGTAGATTGGGTAAAGCTCACGTCGAACTTCATTGTTGTATGTACATGCTGCACACACGTATTGTGCATTGAACACAGCCCGCAATGCACATGTAGAATACACAGGCTAGAGCAAGCTGTGTAGTAGAGTAGTAGAACGCATTGCTTGGATTTGTGGACGTTGAAGAAGAGTTGAAGTAGTCTTGGGTAAAGCTCACGTCGAACTTCATTGTATGTACGCAATGCACATGTAGAATGCACAGGCTAGAGCAAGCTATTAGAATGCACAGGCTAGAGCAAGCTGTGTAGTAGAACGCATTGCTTGGATTTGTGGACGTTGAAGAAGAGTTGAAGTAGATTGGGTAAAGCTCACGTCGAACTTCATTGTTGTATGTACATGCTGCACACACGTATTGTGTTTTGAAGAAGAGTTGAAGTAGATTGGGTAAAGCTCACGTCGAACTTCATTGTTGTATGTGTGTGCTGTATGTTTGGAGACGGGCGTATGACGCATTGAACACAGCCCGCAATGCACATGTATTGCATTGTCGGGTCTGTCTAACTTTTCGATGCCCAGCTTTAACGCGAACATACATTTATCGCGAACATACAGACAGACAGACAGACAGACAGACAGACAGACAGACAGATCATTCATTCTTATAAAGAGTTCGCTGATGCTCCTCTTAATAAATCAATGAAAATTAAAATGGCTCGCTTACACCTGACAAATAGTGTAAAGCCGACAATTGAAGAATGAAGACAAGAAGCATAAAATAGTTTTTAATTTCTCAATTTTCGGTATTCCCTATATGGGCCGTAGATAAAAGTCGCACTGTAATGAAAGTATTTTCTTTGTGTGCAAATGCAAAAGGTAATAATAGAAATGAGTCATGGTTATTATTTTCTAGTTGAATGCATAAGGAGTGAAATATTGCTTTCCTGATGCGATGCTGACTGACTTGATTAAGTATGGAAAATATTAAGATTGCAATTGCGGTATTAGAAATAAATATTATTAAGGAGCCGGTTAGCGTTTAGAGGGAGCAAAGCGTTAGTTGTTTATCAAAAGATCTACATCATGTTGCTAAAGTCTTGTCTGTTTTCACATAATAGTATTACACTAGCTACCTACAGAAATTACCTACATAGAGGCTAACGAATTAAAAAAATTCGAGTATGCGTTTCGTTGGAGGCAGGTTGTTGAGCGTAGCAGATGGCATATGGCAAGGGAAAAGAAGAGTTAGAAAGGGAGATAATAAAATAAAGTATATGAACAGTACTGTAAGTAAAGTAGTTAGCAGGTCGTCTTAATATATGTACAGTAGTTACAAGTTTAGATTTATATTTATATCTTGGCTGTGCTACGTAACAATAAAAAGCTTTGCATTGGATTGCATTGAATCACTGTGCAGTGTAAATGTAATGCACATGAAGAAAAGTCTAAGAACCAAGGTTAGGTCACAAATCAGAATATCTTGTGGAAAAAGCTAGAGGGTTATGTTATGTTATGTTACAGCCGACATAAAAGTAACTACAAGTACTACCTACTTTACTTCTTATGGAGTATAGGAGTAATAGAGTGAATCTGGCTTGGCATGCCATGTCGGCTCTTCTTTACTAGTGCATCTGTATATGTGCACGTTGGTTGTGGTCTCCTCTCCTCTGCTGACTTGGCTTGTCTTGTCTGTGGATGGTTTGGTGTGGGATGGCATTGCAAAAAATAAAACCTACATTTCATAATCTTTCTTGGTTTTCTTATCTATTTACTATCTTAAGTATACCTAACACGATTGTACTAGATAAGGTAAGGGCTACTAAATTCTTAGCATAGAAAATGATGCTAAGTTGCATACCAGCATGATTTTTATAGAAATCTTCCAGGAAACTTAAAGCTCACTCCACTCACGTATGGTGCATCACATTAAATCAGAATAAAATTACTATTTATCTCCTCGGAGCACAGAGAAAGCAGGCAGGTACGTGTACCTATATAGTATGTATTTAGGTAAGTACAATGTAGGCTAGAATCGTAATTGCTAATTGTATGTATGTATGTGAGGTGGGGTGAGTTTCAATGAAGCTTAAGTAGAGTATCTTGTAAATATGTTACGTATGCATGAGTTCTTCTACTAAATTAACTATAAAATCATGCTGCTTTTGCGGCATCTCCAATGGAATGAGCAACTCAACAATAAAATTAGATTATGTGTATATATTAAAGTAAATCAAACCTAAACTATAATGGCACGGCTTACGAGAACAGACTGGAGTGGACTAGTCCAGTTCTACTTGGCATAGCACGCTGCATCAAATCAACTTCATCCATTGCATTCTATTCCTAATCGTAATGCAGTCCAATGCAATTCAACAAAAAATTTATTTTCGCTTGCTGGCATGAAATGTTCTTTTGATAGGTACATGTACAATAAGTAGGTAGACATTAGGAAAGTAATCATTTAGACAACAATACGCATAAATACTAAGCAAACATAATATCACCAGAATCAGAGCATAACGCAATGATTATACGCTGGCTATCTCAATGCAATGACCGAGACTCAGCTATTCTGTACTCTACCTTGTGGCACATAAAATAGTAATTTGGCTGGAGTCACTCACTTTCATCCTACTAGTCCAGTTTCTTCATAAAAACATTCCTTTATTATCTACCTAACTTTATCATTCTTTTAGGTACGTAGGTATTTTCTTCGCATATATTATAATAGCATAGGTACCCTAACAAATTCTAAAAAAGAAATGGTTTTTCTTCAAATAAAAAAACCTACATCATTCCACATCCAAATCATGTACACATCGTTGCTGGAAAACTATTATAATAGCCTGAGTTATTAATAAATATATACTTTTAACAGGCAATCCATAGTTTTCATTTTTTGTATTTTTTATCAACTTTCAGGTCGATGTCCAGCCAATATTACTCTTGCACCTTACTTTTTATATGTCGACTGTATGCAAATCTCAAATTCAAATTCATGTTTTGTAAACTTAAGGAAAATAATTGTGTAATCACACTTGCTCAGAAAGTCATAATAACCCTACTACTTTAATTAAAAATAATCTAATAATAAATCACTAATAGTATTAAAATAAAAGTATCGTCAGAAAAAGATTGACCATGAAACTGCACTAATTAAAATATCCGAATAAAACTTAATTTCGATACAAAATAAAAATCTAGTTTGTAGTAAGATCAGTTATTTGGTATGTATAAAATCATATATTTCGTAATAGGTATGAATTTAGTATTGATTTCTCATTGAATATTTTTGGAATAAAAATAGATGCGTAACCTTTTGATAAGTTAAGGGTTGTTTACCTGCGTTCTGAAAATTCTCAGATTCTGAAAATAGCATAAAAATAGAAACCAGAATTATCTACCATAAGTTGATAAAGAAAAGTGAATGTGTACAGAAATGGAAACTTGGTTTAGTTAAGTAGCCGGGATTGGATGCTGGATGTTAGTTTTTAGATGTGCGAGACAGACAATGAAAGGAGTGAAGAGAGGATGGGGCACTGTTACAATAGCCGTGAGTTGTAGTAGACGCAGTAGTAGTGGTGAGTAGCACTCGCCGTAAAAAAGCGGCTGGAGACACAGGGGGCAAATTATGTATATTATTACGGCCTGTGAAACTGAGAGGAAAGATATAATACGCATTCTATGTGCTTATGGTTCTGTGCTTTAAATATCTGGGTAGGACAATACGTATAATGTAAGTGTGAGTCTATGTGAAACACAAGTACACAATATTCTTCCTTAAAGAAGAGGCGAACTTGATTTGGTGGGGCTTGGCTTTTGTCGTAGTGTTCGTGTGTGCAGTACACTCTAAGTGTTTACTGGATAGGCATATACCGTAAGAGCATGAAACTATTTATAAGTGTATAAGAAGGATATTAGATTGAGCATGGAGCATAGAATATGGATTTTGTTACACGAAAGAATAAGACTGCAGTTAGTTGTTCCATAACTTTTTCCATATTTTATACACGGTTGAAACGTAACAATTCCGAGGAAGAAGCGAAAACGACTAAAAACTAAAGGACTAATAAATTGTGAATTTTCCACTCTCATTCTCATAATCTTTTCTTTTCATTCGAATGCAGTTTCCCGTTCATATTCCAACTCCAACTTCTACTTTCTATTCTTCATGTCGCATTCTTAATACTTACACTTACGCTCCACAGTACGTGCACCAACCAACCAAACTGGACTTGGACTTGTACATACTCGTGTACCTACAGTTTTCAGTAGTTTTGAAAAATGTAAAGTTCCAATGGCCTTGTCTTGTGTCATGTGCTAAGCTTTGTACACTGTGTGGGCTTAACCAGCCAGATCACCGTACCAAACAGGGCAAAGCCAAAAAATTGTTATATCAGCAGTTATGGCGACATGGGAGTATTGAATCAGAGAAAAGTAGAGCACTGCTATTCTCCTACTTGCTAAAATGAATACTGAATACCGCAAAATTCATACTTCTCTATTCCACTTACTCCACAGACGCTAAACCTCTAAACTTTCCCCATATAAAATAAACACTCAAGTAATGCTTATAAAAGACAGTAATCACAATCAGTATATTGTACAACAGTTTAAGTAGCAACCATAGATGCATTCTTTCAACAACTCATTTCAACCTTTATATTACTTCACTTCGTTATACGAGAATCTTGAAATATTTTATTACTCAACCGCACGCAACACAAACCATTCTATTTTTCCTTCAAATTATAAACTAATCCTAGTGTTACGATCACTGCCAAATTCATGAACATTAGTAAATTGTAGATATTTTGTACTCCTAAAGTAACTCACACTAATAATGTACCATTGCATACTAATAAGACTCAGTATACTATTTCAAATTCCTACAACACAATGCAATGTCTGCTCTGTACAGTTTAAAATCAAATTCTGTTTCTAAATATCGTAACACTGATTAACTTATATGAATAGTCATAGAATTTGTAACACAAGATCATATTATGTAGTAATATAGTACTTTCCTAAGAAGGAAAATTGGGAAATATTTACCACCACTGATTGTAAGTATAATCTATAAAATTTATTACATTTTATTCCCATATATATCAAAACCCTTACCGGGAGTAATGTTATACATTAAATATTTGCATTACATTACAAAAATAAATTAAATGTAATGTAGCATTTAAAAATTCCAAATAAATTACCTTCCCCTTGGATTGATATTTTATTTCCACAAAAAACATGTTGACAAAATTGTATTGAAAAAATATTTCATAATATAATTCTTGAACACTTTAAATAGAGTAATACTGTAGGCATATATAATACATTATTTAATAGCATACTGAACCAAATGATAAGTAATGCAACATTTGAGTTGTGTAGCCGGTGGTATTTGCCGGTGTAGTAAGGTGAAGAAAGATGGGTGGATCAATACACGGAAATGTGAAAAGGACGTGGTTGTCTACATTTCATATCTATCAAATGAAAAGGCTTCGTACAATACAGAATACAGTGGCAGTCTTATTAGCGAGTCTCTTCCCTTTAACGATTCCTTAGTAAACCACGCAAACACCCTCACGAATTTCTTAGGGCATCACCATATCGCACACGATCAATCAACAAACTTCTCCTAATGGTATGCCACTACCTTGCGTAGGTCCAATGTATTTTATATCCGTGCATTAGGCATTGCTGTTCATATAGACACAAGGACACTACAACTCTACATAGTCGTGAAGTAACTAGCAAAATTGATTTCAGGTAATTTTCGTAATGATAATAGGCACTATAATAAAATATGTCGTAATAACAACCATGAATAATGGAATGTATCGCAAGTTCTATCAAACAATATTGCATTGTAAAATCTCTGAGAATTCAAATTAGAAATATGCATCATGCTATTAATTTACGCAGCATTACATAACACAAATATTAATTGCATTACATGATTATCTATTCCTTGTTGAAGGTGAAATTCCAATTTTAATTCGTATTCTTGGGAGAAGTTCTAACTTTCTTACTCACGTCTTTTGTGTTGCAGGAACGAACTCGTTTAAACTAAAATTTGGATTACACTCTATAATATTTTATGTAAGTATACTTATATATGCTGCTGTTCACTTCGTTTCCGCGAAAGAGGAAACAGCCAAAAGCAAACGTATGATTATGCTAGGACTTTGTTACGGATCAAAGCTTAAGCCTCAGATAAAGTACAGACATAATGCAAAATACAAAAGGAATGGCAAACTATTGTAATAAATAGATAGTTGCTGGAATGGCTATTTGTCTATACTGATACGACTACGATGTATACTGGTTACACTATAGATCTTTTCAGAGAATTCTCAACTACATAGTCAGCCAGTCTATAACACAAAACATACTATGGCTTGGGTTAATATATTTATACTTACTGCTCGATTGGCAATAATACATTTAATTTTGAATTAATCAATTTTAGAAAAATGTGTAAAATACAGGTTGCCGCACTAAATTTTTAAATAGTTATGTGAAATAATTTATTATAGAATTCTCAGATTTTTTAACATTTTTGTGGCAGAATAAGTCTCCAGTGGAGTATTGTTGAGTTATATATGATATAAAACGCATAGTGTACATACACAAAGGTAGGCAAGTAGTAACAGTAGAATGCACTAAAGGAATATCGTTAGTCTTGCCTGCTGCCTCTACTTAGATCTTTGAACAATTTTGTCTAACGACCGTGGCTCATCTTTGTTTCAGTGTCGGGCCCATTAACATTTCGTAAAGGCGTTATCGATTCGGAGAAAGTCTTTTACAAAGGGACTCTCATTTCTAAAACAGAACTTACTACCTCAGCATTACTATATTCACTTTGCTTATTCTATGTATATCGATTCCGCTTCTATATTAATACCCACCACAGTCGAAAATAGAACAAAACTATTCCGAGAGTCACTGTACTGTTTTAGATTCAAACTCCCTTTTGCAACAGTATGCAACAGTAGATGTCCACACAGCCTTGTACTTTACTTTAGGAGAGTTGCTCTATATTGAATATGTATTAAAATTGTAGTAAACCAGAATGGCAAAGAACAGTTCAGAAAACCTGGGTCGTTAGTGTTTGTAACTTTAATGCAGGCAAAATGTACACTGTACGCTGTACAAAATAACAGCAGTCTACGGGAAAGGCCCAACAAGACGACATCGGTATCATTGCAAAAGTTTCTATTTTGCAAACTGGAAATAAAAAGTTTTACTGTTACAATTTATCATTTATACATGATTTTCATATAATATCCTTGAACTTAGTTAGACGTAAATCACGTGATAATCTTTGATGTAGAATAGCAATTGTGGAAAAATGTACATAATTCTTTTGACTTGACTAAAATTATTTACAGTTTTAAAAGAAATCATATTATTATTTTAATAAAAGAAATTATTTTAAGCAAATTTTACTCATTTATGTAAGATTTTCAAGATTAAAAGAAATTATTTACTTTCTTAACATAATATTTATAATACTAGTTAGATCGCCAGCTAGAGCATCTCCTGTGAATTCTATCCCACAAAAAATTCTGTGAAGGTTGCTATCTTTATTCAAATGTATGGAATTGCTGAAACATTCTCTGCCTTAGTTGTGCTTTGTGCTTAACAGAAAAACTTGCAATTCAACTTACTGCTGATGAAAGACAAGTATTCTATCATCATGGTTGTTAATGTTACTTACGATCCAAAAGAGACAGGTTTAAAAAACTAAACATAGCCGTGTATATGCACATCTACATTTACATAATGAAATCCGTAATTCATATTCTGCTGATTACTACATACATTCTGCACCTAGAAGGTGTATTCATAATTTCTATAGGTATACATATATTAAAAAGTAATATATGTACTTGCAGCACGAAACGATAGTTAGTACATACTTCGGTATTTTCAGTAGGAGATAATTTCTCTTCTAAACGATACTAAAAACCAGTGCATCCATCCACTGCACTGTTAACACAGAAGAATACATTTGCGTGCATTCCTACCTACATGTGTTAAATGAAGTAGTTTTAGGTTTTAGGTGAGTATAAAAAGAAAGGAAAAGTTATGTTATCGGAATTAAATCAAGTTGACTTTAGTGCTCTCCTTTGGTTCCCATTAGTCACTCTATATAAAGCAATGCGAATCATGAACAAGGTCATGCCTGCTGATGAATGGTTATTGGAGTGATTTGAAACTTGTAAAAATAATGCCTCTGAATGCTCTGCTGTGTAATAGAGTATAGAAAACAATAGAAACAATAGACATACATTAGTTTACAATCAAAGAGCAGAACAAATACATACATAAGGGTTTGTCCACTTGTCTTGACTTGTGCTTTGGCTTTTCCTTTTTTGCCACAGCCAATTTAAAACGATAGCTTCACTTTCAATTCTCATTTCTTTGTAATTCCTTAACATACTCGAGTAAAAAGTAACCTATCTTCCTAACGTATAAAAGTATGCAACAAGATAGTTAGGTAACCTTATTATTTGCATTATATTCATTTTAAGTTTGTCCTGTCAAGAAGATAAATACCTTTTATACACATAACAATACCTGCCACATAGCTAGAACAAAAGATGTGTAATCTATAAAGATTATTTGAAAGTTGTGCAAACACATAGCTATTATGATATAGTATAAGAACGATAAACGATACAGAAAGTAGATAGGACGGAATACAAATCAATAGCTTATTATTACATATTTAAACTCCCACAAGTTCTACACTAGTGGTAAGGTGTGTGTTATAGTGTATTGTGTAAGTGTAGTATAATAAGTTGGATATTTACATAGAAGTTTGAACTGGACTGGATTTGGATATCTGTCAGTTAAGTGCTGGCTATGAAACAACAATAAGCCGTGACTAGGTTTCGTTTAGCTCGACTTGACTTTGACTTTGGCTTGGGTCGCTCCCCATGCCACCGGAGTGAAGACAGAAGTCAATACATGGAAATAAAGGGAAGCTATAAAATAATGTTATGTAAAGTATTATAGGCATTGCTAGTGTAATGTTGTGTTCGCACAAGTCGGGAATGCCTTTCCGATGGAGAGACAGGACAAGGTATAGTTGAAGTGCAGCATAGCACGGGCGATATCCATTAAATCCCTTTCATTTGTTTATTAACCATCAAACTCTTTCACGGGAAATTTATTTGGTTTGATTGTGTCATTTCTGTTTGACTATGCAAGAGTTGAATTGAACCGTATGAGAGTCAACATGCAATCTCTTATCTCTCACATTTTCTCTGGAAATGGCGTCGCCATGAATATTTTACTCGGACATTTTTAGCACATAAAATGTCAGGTGCCTTGCCTTCCCTTTCTTCATAGAATTATTAGGAATGGGAATACTTTCGGAGTATAACCCAATGTAACTCACGTTAGGAGCGAGAATAGCGAAATAGCATATCAATAAAATAAAGACCCTCTGTTCTGTTCTGTACCCCGTTTTGTACCGGAGTAACCTCGACAAGCATACCAACCATAATATTTGTACATACATAACACATCATATAAATAGGAGTGTCATAATAAGTTATAGCTCAAAAGTACACTATCCAACTTTCGCGATATGTTTCATCTACATAATAATTCTCCATCCAACTTCCATGTGGATATATGCACTTTCAGCAAGAAGAGGATTTTATTTGTTTTTATGAGTTCAGTTCACTCCAGACCGACCTTAACCATTTTCTTTCCTTACTAACTTTATGTTACTTTCTGTATCATGTGTTATGTCATGTTGTGATCTGATGTGTGCTTATACCGTAGTACAGCTAAGGTATACTTATCAAATAAAATCGATTTTATAGCAGATCATGTAAATTCAAGTGATACAACCAAAGTTTACCAAACATGGTTATAGTGTATCATATCGTAACAAGATATCCTTAGTGTATGTACCTATTGCAAAAACTTTTACTTTTATTACACCAAATACGCCAGTTTCCAGATTACTGATTACAAACTACTCAGTGTGCTAGTTTTTTTCGTCGAAATGAAGTTTTTTTCATCATGGCATTTTTTCTAAGGCAAAACTACTCCAATACTTCACTGGCACGAGATTCAGAATGAATAATGAGCCTGTTTTTTATGCATAAAATTAAATATTCAATTAATTCACCAGAGATTTCTGAACCACAAGTTTTTCTCTATACTTTCATCCATTCCATATCATATCTCTGAAGTTTATCTGCTACCAACATTGGTTTGAGTACATAATGTTGAATTGTTTGCTAAAGCAAAGCAGCATACTTAACTTACGCAGATATGAATGAATGTTTTGGTTACTTATTAATTAATTGCCCTTCAGCCGTGTAAGAAAGTCAAGATCACGAATAAGTAGGCTCCTACTTGCCAAAGCACTTTAGTGTCCTGTCATGACACAACAAATCAAATACGTAGCACTTTAGTATTCAAATAAGATTCCCTAATTCATGTTCTTTCCAGGTACATCGTATCATGTTACGAATCGTTAGTGTGTAAATACTAAATACAAGTCGTGCTTAACTTTGACATGGATTAGGTGCAAGTCCCGCTTTACATGTCCGCGTCATGTCATAAGAAATGCAACTGTCATATCATATCCCAATTATTTGGCATATTGTGTAAAGAAGCATGTAAAACATTCTCAACCAAGTAATTAGATCCCAAACCTTTAGATTTCAAGAATATTGCCAATTATTCTTTGTACACAATGAGCTGACATTTTAAATAATAAAATATCTCCGTTGAAAATACAATAGACACCAAAAGTGAAACTCCCACTTGATTTATTAATGACATACGTCACGTCTCGTCGTTTCCATTCTACTGTAAATGTTTAATTTCCAATCCAGTATAAAATATGCTCCATAATATTCCATTGCTTTTATTTTATTGCTCCTTACCAACTTATCATTTTCTTATCACGTCAGAATCAACTATGGCAAAGGCTAACCCAGAACAGGGAAGAATACTAATTTCCCGAGCAGTAAAGCATTTTGCACAAAAAATTTGGAAATGAAATGCCAAACGTAGAAAAGCGATATCAATTCATCAAAATAGTGGAGCACAGACAAGTTTCAAGAGCACGGCTCCTTATTAGGCTCCATTTTATTTGTTTCCTTCAAATACAATACATTATAAGTATTTGTTGCTGTTTGACCAAGACTCGTTGAGCAAACTACACATTTGCGGCTGCATGCAATTGGAATCTTGATCTTAATTTAATGATGTATGGTACCTACGCTCTTTTGTGGACGTAATCTTTCATGGGGGTTTAAATTGCATTATTAATACGTACTCTGTAGATTTATCTATTGCTCTCTTGATGGAAGGGTGAAGTTAAAGAAATACTTTAACACGTGAGGGAAAATTACAGACAATACATGGAAATCCCATCCCACCCATAGCAGGCTAACAATCGAATTAAATTCAAAGTCAAGGTGGGATAATGATAATTCCCTCCGGGAAGATCTTTAATGTACAATTTCACACCTTTCTTAATTTGATATGAAATGAAAATATTTCTTAATACTATACTATACAGATTCTTGAGTCGGTGGATAGTAAAGAAATATATACTACTCTGCAATAAAACCATATATGCAGAAAATTACATACCTGCCTACGTTTCCAATTGCTAACTATGTATGTACAATATACACAGATGTTTTGTATTAACCAAGCACACTGGAAATCATATTCTTAGAATGCACTCTCACTGTTACATTTACAATCAGTATTTAATCTTTGTAACATATAAGTTTGTATTGTTCGTTGCGCTGCATTTCACACATGTGTTCCTTACTTCATTTTTTTACTTTTGACAAGTCAAGACAAGTATTTCTAACTACCTTTGCAACATATGTTCATTTCCTAGATTTTTTAAACTCTTATCTCCCCATATCTCTGATGTTTGGTTTGTGTGTATTTTGTATCTGCAGTGCAGAGTACGGAAAATACTACGATAGTATACTATGTTGTATTTGCAGTCTGTCTAATGAGCAGGTCAAGAAAGTTCAATAATTGCAAATAGGAAAGGAGAAGTAATTTAAGTAATAAAGTTTATACTTCCAATCAACTTACTGCCTTCTGTATTGTATACCCGTTAAGTAATTGTGCGAATAAATAGCACAAGTATTATTTACAAGATGCGAAACTTGATTTTGCCTAGAGTTGAGGAGGGCAAATGATATTTATTTCGTTTACACATGTTACTAGAGCATTGTATGTAAATTTGCAATATAGAGAGCATATGGTGATGTTAGTAAATGGTCTTGTTTATGGTAGTTGAGCCAAGTCTATTAAGTTACAGTAAGTGTATTGTATTACTGTCTTCTTTAGTTAACAATTGGATTGTAGATTGTAGCAGAGATGACACTTTGGAGAGGTATAAGGTCCAGAGTGGCAAAGCTGAAGGAAATGGTGCTAGTTCAGGATTAGAAAAGCTGGTAGGAAGACTAAGGATGAGATAAGTCAAATAAATAGGGAAAGAGATGGATTTCTACATATTTACTGGAATGGAACTACTAGAAAAGTAATCGTGTTGAATCGAAGGCAGTGCAACGTGAAGAAGGAAAGTAAGGAACCCGTTTGGCGAATATATTAAAAAAGAGTTTCGTTGAGTCAGAAAGGGAGATGGGAGATTGGAATAAGAAGAGACGGAATGGTTGAGAATCTCCTCGGGGAATTCTTCAATCAGTGGTTTGGTTTTCCTTTGACTCACTTGACTTGAAACTTGATCTATCTGATCTAAAGCTCAACTTTGCCTTCCCTCACCTATTACACTGTGTTCAGTAGAAAACTACTTTTTCTTACATGACATTATTACATGACTTCACTATATAACTAATGCCATGCCATGCCACTCTCTGCTTTTATGCTATGTTACAGTAAAATGTTTGTATTTGTATTGTACAGACTCCTCTAGTAGTTCTAGTACAGATATATTATTGTACGAAAGCGATTCTGAGTTCTGTTGCCCATTTCTTCTTTGAATTTCCTGTTTACTTGTATCTTTACATATCATGCATTATATTCTTAAGTATAGACTTATGTTCAATTCAACTATAATGCCTTTCCTATGCTCCTGTTACCTCGGACTGTACTTTTTGCATTATTTATTCATTCTACGAATTATATTCTATGTTACAGAGTTTTGTTATATGCACCAGGCCATACGAGTATTATTATTGATACATGCAGATGATATATCAATCTCACACAGTCCATTGCTTTCCGTTGTATTTCTATGCCAAGTCCTTGAGTGAAGTGAGAGAGCTGACTTCTATATTTTAGAGTAATGTATCACTGTATGCTACTTTCTACGCTCTAATGTTATTCTACATTCACCAAAACCAACTTAGGCAATGCAATAATAATATATTACTGTTCAATTCACGCAAACTACATGAGCAAAGCAAAGGACACATAGATTATGCCATATTCTATTCAGTTTTACTTTTTGCACGAATTATAGGCTACTTACTACCACCATTTACTACTACTACACTATGTTGGTGCACAAGTCAACACTGGGTACCTAAAAAGTGTAAACCAAAGCCAAGTCATGGTATAATTCCTGAAATACTGTTAAGAGTATACAATACATATACAGTATTATTATATAATAGTGGAAATATATGAAGACAAGGCAATTCAAAGCAACTATACATTCATACGATATTTCCATTTACTACATGTGTGTACATATATTCACATTGATGTAAATACATTACATTTGCCTATTTCCATTGGATTGCATGATTCTCTGATTCTCTGTTCTGTTCAGCTTGCTCTTTCTTGTGTACTTTTAGTTGACATTTCCAGTCATAAATCAAACGGGTTATTTATGATAGTTGTGTTGTGTTGTTATGTTATGTTGCTTCGAGCTGAGAAATAAGGGTCACACCAGTTGTTCCTTATACCTTACTCTCCACTCTATGTAATCGGAACTTGCTACTCTACTACTATAATCATAATCTGCACTTATTTCGCACTAATACTACACTGCATACATAAGTTCCCGTAACAAAACGCAGAAAGTCATATAGCGGAATATAAACACTTATAATATGAAAAAATAGCAGTGTATTTGATTTAATGTAAATTACAATACATACTGCAAATACAGTAAATCTATACCAGTAAATATTTTTACATATACAAACTATTCTTCTAAAAACTATTCAATACTATAAGCACGAGTACGAATAGGTAGCCAAGAATGGCTATACAGAAGCACAATGGTAAACTTTGCTAAAAAATTCACGTAGGTAAAAGACTATTGACATTTATGCAGTAGTATAGTGTATAACATTTGTAAAATATGAAACATGAGAAATATTAGTTTCTTGTATTAAAATTCTCTTCGTATCCCATGCACACATCACACTTTAGCACAACACGAAATAAAAAATTTTCATTCAACTGAATAGTTCTGACCTAAAGGAGAAATAAAAGAACCTGTCACTCATCACTTTTCGGAGAAACATGTAGACGCTGACAAAAGATGGTAAAAACTCGGGAATGAGCATGACCTATCACTTTTTGCCTAAACAAATGCAAACATGATGTAATGTAGAATCATAAGGCACGTTTTGTTCGGACGGACGTAGATATTATAATTTTCTGTGCTTTGTTCCACACACTTGACAGGATTAATGTACTTAAAGCACTTCCATATTTTCACACCTCATGAATCACGAATTAGAAATACAGTAGACTGGTTAGCTATTAGGTAATGCACTAAGGTACAATTAAGTTAAATTCCTCACCAAAAAGTCTTTAAAACAATTAACTTACAGGATTTACACACTGGAAAATGAAAAGCTGGTTGAAATACGCACGACAATTTCTAAAATGATTAACAATTCATCAACAATGCTGTAATCCCTGTTTGGTGAAAATCCAACAGGCGTTTATAGGTACTGGTATGTAGATTTAATTGCATTTACATTAAATAAACGTTAGAAAAAGTTGACAAATACTTCGCCGCTTACCTATCACTGGCCATTAACTGACAAAAACAATCACTGCTGAAATTCATTACGAAGTTCCTTGAAGCTTTGTGCATATGTGGAAAAGTATAGTAGGAAAGTTCACTTAAGCTTTTCCGTAGCTCATAAAACAGTTAATAAATGTCGCATGGAAAGTACAGGAAATACTTTGATTTCCAGATTTGCACGAAAGTTTAAAGTCCTTGTTATTGTAAAAAGCAGGGAAGAATCAGAGAAATGAAAGCTACAAATGTACATAATGGAGGAAAAGGGAGAACAATATATTCACATAAATGGTTAGGCGATACATTTATAAACAAATAGAAATTAGGGGCATGAGAATGAAATGTGGGCGAGTCAAGCCAAAGAAAAAGAAGTTCAAGTTGCTCTACGAAATGTAGGAAAGGCAGGAAAATCTACTATACAAACTAAACTCCTTGTACACTGCATAGTAGGTAAGTAAATTTTGTTTATGGCACCTTGGAGAACAAATATTTGTACTTTCGTGACCTGTAGGGCACGTAACTCCTCGTCCCGCTGCCTTTACATTACCGTCACTTGTTTTGTTGCATGAATTGCTCCAGTGTCGACTTAGTACAATATCTATACTCTATTTCATCTTATGTATCGCTAATGTATTGTAATTAGCCTTCATAAAGAAATTCTCCAGTCGTAGTAAGAGATGCGCTTAGACTTACTCAGCACGATATCGATTCAAAGTACATAAAAATCAGAAAGTGCTCTAAGGCTTCTTCCTATGTACATAGTATGCATGTAATATTGCATTGTGGCATGATCTGGTCGATTAGCCGACTTTTCGAATCGGAAGACAGTTCAACTCATTGACTTTTCACCTCATGGACAGTTCACATCATGACTTTTCACCTCAAGACTTTTCGAATCATAGCTTTTCACATCACGACTTCTCACATCACAGACTTTTCTAATCGCGACTTTTCGTATCTGAATACATTGTGGGAGTTTGCTAGCATTTCTAATGAATGAGTAGTAAGGTGTACATTTACGTTCCTCAAAAATTGTTTTCGCGAAAACTATTCCCTTCAAAATGGATTTTTATACATGGGTCCTTGCAGTCACCGATTTTTATAGAGAGCGTGCTGTTATGTTATCGCTGCTTATTGAATATTCATTGATATAGTAATAATAGTAATACTACTTCAACATAATGGGCAGAGTGGCCAGGGGCAGGCTGCGATATCACCAAAAGCACAAGCTAATAATTTTTATATATTTTTATATATTTTTTTAATAAAGCTATCCTCATAACGGCTATAAAGCTATGAAAATGACCAAGCATTCTCTTTTGCTTTTACACAATGTTTATTAAACCTAAACGAAGGGTAAACGAAATGATACTAGATTCCATTTTCTCGTAAACTTTAATTCTCTAATAGAAACCATTTTGCGTTTGCAAAAAGCTGAAATTCTTTCAATCCCACAATGTATTCAGATACGAAAAGTCGCGATTAGAAAAGTCTGTGATGTGAGAAGTCGTGATGTGAAAAGCTATGATTCGAAAAGTCTTGAGGTGAAAAGTCGTGATGTGAACTGTCCATGAGGTGAAAAGTCAATGAGTTGAACTGTCTTCCGATTCGAAAAGTCCTGTCACCATCTGGTCAACCCTTTTACAATTTACTTGGTTATACCTACGTATTACATAGAAACAATGGTAAAGATCCTCATTCAGAGTCTAAACTCAAGAAATTCGTGTATAACTTGTCTTAGGTATACCTAAGTACTTTTCTTTATAATATCAGGAGTAAAAAATAAAATTATTCACGCATGCATGCGATGCAAGACTCCTTCAGATGCAGTAGGAGTTCCAGCCCCGTCCAGTTCAGTTCAATCCACAAACAAAACAAGGAACCAACTAGACTTGTCCTATCTGTCCGTCCACACACCAAATTTAAGTACTTATTGTCAGTTTCCCGTATATCTGGTCTATATACCCAAATTCTCACCTTAAACACTAAAATTTAATGAGGAATAAAAACTGTATTGTATCTTACATATGCTCTTGTGTTATTTACTATGCTTAAGCAGTGCTACAGCAGTTTTTACAACTTACTCTGTTTTTTATCCGAAGGAACATTCCTTTTGATCAAATTGCATCGCATCGTTAATCTTCACCATACCACTACATTAGCACACAGTATAGTTTGTATGGTGAGGTACTTAATGAAAGGGGTTGTTATCTAGTATGTAATATTGTACGGTGCTATATTTCTTGTTTTTCGATATTTTGTGTATGTGGTTTGGTTTAGTTGGTAGCCACCCTGTAGTGTTATTCGCCTCGTTCATCCCCTTTCATTATATTACTGCACATCACTTCATATCAGTTTTATTTATTATGTGAACGTGCACGATACTCGGGTAGGTAGATAGTTAAGTATGTTAATGCAATATTCCACGACTATTAATTCCTTGTTGAAATTACTTATGTTTAGTGAAGAGACCCGTCTTTTCTGGGGTGAAATGTGAAATGAACTTCAAAGTACAGAAGTAAATAGTTAACCCAAGAAAATTACATAGAGCGCAGGTAAAATAACTGCCAGTTAGCAAGTAATACTAAGTCAAGTCAAGACAAGGCTACGCAAAGCTACAAAAATGGGAAGGCATCTTTATCAAAAAACTTTTTTCTCTTCTCTGTTCATTATGACGTGCACTGCTAACACAACCCAACCATTTTCATTTAGTTTACTTACTATCTACATAAATTCTCTCCTCTTCTTTTGTCAGCATCCAAGTTCTCCAGTAATATCGCTAATTCTCCTCTTCACTATCTTTTTCTACTTTTTTCTCCGCACTAACAATAAACTCACTTCACCTTACTCACTCTAAAGACGTACCTACTTCGTTATGCCTTATCTCCTACTTCTTCCCTGCCTACATGATAAAATATAAATAAACATGATAGGGATCTCCCTAAGTTCAACTCAACGCACTCCTCTTCAACCTCTGTCTTCCTCGACATGAATATACTTACACATAAAAAATTCAATTTAAGTAATACGATGCACAAGGAGCAACAACTAACTAAAAGTGTATATCTCTGCAAAATAATACCAGTCTAAATACCCTAAATTCACCATTCTAATTAAAATTGTACAGAAATCCTGGATTTATCAAAAGCAAATTTTTTGTTTTTATTTCACAAATTAATTAAAGCGAACCTACAGGGAAATTAATTAAACTTAATTGAAGTGAACCTAATTAAACTGAAATTAAATTATAACATTTTTTTTTCATTTACATTAGTGTTTTCCAAAAAGGTGGGATAGCGCTTAATAAGATTGATAACATTTTCTTGCTTTCTGTACCAATGCGTAGGTATACGCTGTCCTTATTTTCTTGCTAACCATATATTAAAACTTCAAAAAAAAGTCTTGTAGATAAAGGAATTTCCCAACAGTTACAAAATAATAAGTTAGTAAAAATAGAACGAGATTGATATTATTCTCAGGCCTCCGGTTAGTGTTTACAAGAGGTAAATAAATTTCACGCAGTTGAGACAGTCGAGAGTATTACATTTTACTGTTTGCAAAATTCGTGGGTGGGACTTGACCTAACGTGCCCTTCAAATGTCAGCGTGCGTTACCTATTTTCGGGCCCCACTAACACTAAAATTATGTGGGTGTGTGTGAGCGTAGCCGTGTTTGAGTATAACTGTATTAAAACACCCACATACTACGAGTTTACTCAATAGGGATATAATTTTCGAACGTGTATTAAATTCCCTGAACGTGCCTGAATATTTGAAACTATTTATATATTATGCAAAAGAAGCAATTTTCATGAACAGGAACAGGAGGAACACAACATAAGGCAGAAAATCATAATAGAATGCAATACTGATCCATAATGAACTCTTATGACTGGACAATGTATTAGCAGACTGGAAATAAGAGTAGTGTTTGAATAATGTGAATGGAAATAGTAGAAATATAAAACAGGATGCTTAAGTATGTCTGGAAATAAGGGTTTATTTGTATTTGAGTTAATACACTGGTACATTTAAAGCTGTAGATTGTCCAGAATGAATAGTGGTTGTTAGTGCATTGAATTCTGGAAAGTTGTAAGTTAGGAATTACATTTGAAAGAAGGAGAGCATTATTGCATTGGAGTGTACACTTGTGCTGTAATGTTGTGCTAACGTGATATTAGAGTGTACAAACAAAATAGTCGGCTTTTACGTTACTTTAGTTTACACCACTGCATTGTAGTTAGGAGAGAGATATACACACATTTGTTGTTCTTGGTTGGCCTGGTTCTGGTTTGCTTTGAATTTAAGACAGGATTGTAGTGTTACGGAGCGTACTCTGTCCAAGGCGTCCACAATAATACCACTTTAATCACCCAGTCTGAGATCGGAACCGGGAAACCAACTGCGAAATTCCTCTCCCACCCAGTCATGCAACAAAACACAAGTCGAGCAATGGCAAACCAAACCAAAATCAACCTGAATGAAATACTGCATGGACACAACGTCTGCTCCGCTCTAAATTCCTCATTCTTCCTTTTCTTTCATTCTTACACTCAACTTTCTCCGCTCCTTTCATCTACCAATACTACAATACTCTCAGGCGACTCCACTACTGGACAAACTCTGCCTACATCCTTTCCCAACCACTTTATACTTTAAATACACTTACTCTCCCTTCAATAACTCCACCTAATACTATTCCATACTATACTCCGTAACACGGTACGGTACTGACTTTAAATCCATTCTGTCCTTCTCTTGCAGTCTGACTCCGCTTTTCTTTCCTTTTTCCTCAATTTGGGTACATTGACTTCTCTCTACTGTTTACTTCTTTTTCTACATCACAAATACTATGTCAACTCCAGTTACTCCACTCTGTCGCCAAAAGAATATTTACGAATGCCTTGTTAACGCATACTATACACTCTTTTAACCTTTGTAGCAAGTATTATGTAAGAAATAATATGCTGCGTAGTTTTCTGCTTGCTAATTTTTATAATACTTACTGGGTATATTTCATGCAATTTAAGAAAATTGATAATGATGATTTAATTTATTTAATACAAATTGTAGATTACGATGCTCAAAGTAGACTAAGATATAGGATTTCAACTGTTTACAATAAATAAAGAGATGTTAAGAAAAGAAAAATTAACCTATACATTCTAGTAGTAATTGATTTCTTTGCGTTTGCAGTTTGAGTTCCATAAATGCAGTTATATATGAAAGAGAAAATGGAAAGTTTTTATCGTGGAGCGGATAAATATCTGCTGAAGGAATCTATTAATGAATGAGGGAAATAAAATCGCAATCACATAACTTTGGGTGGTTAGGTTAGTTTAGGCAGTGCGAAATAAAGTGTGCTAGCTGAAAGTTATTCGCAATAGTAGTTGATATAATAGTATAAAACGTTCCTCTGAGTCTTTAGCACAGGCTTGGGAAATCTCATTCTGTGTTCATTCATTCTGGTGTATGTCTCGCAAGCTAGCTCTCTAAATTTCTAAATAAACAGGAGGAAATGAATCCTTTCCCCAACACTTTGGGCTTTAGTGTTTTCCGTGTATGGTTTTGTAGGACGAGTGGAAGTGTAAGCTACGTAGCTAAACGAACGTAAACTAAACGGAACTGCATGCACACAGTTCATAGTCAGTAGTATTAGTGTTACCTGCACCAAAGTAAACTTTGTTTTGCAGTTCTGTTAATGCAAAGGTATCTTTACTCATACGGCCCCTAAATATAGAGACATAGCTTTATTAGCGTAGAACACAGAGTGGAATTCCATATTTGATAGTATTTCTGCGTGTAGCGGTTGAGAAGTGAGAACAGCGTATAGACACAGAGTTACACCTACTTTCATTATATGCCGAGTGAGTAAATATTGTAGGATGGCCATAGCTTAGCTTACCTACTAACTGACTAACTGGGCAGGGAACACCCACGCCCTAAACTGTAAACGAACTCAAATTTTAATACACACAAGACTATGCAGTTGATCGTAGTCATAAACTCACTCACTTCACTACTTCACTTCCCAGTAGTTTCAGTTTCATTATTCACTCTGAATTTCTTTACCAACTCCTAACTTCACAACGCTTCCCCTCTCTAACTTTTTAGCAAGTCAGGTGAAATCAAGTCCGCTTTTCACTCTGTTTTATGTTTTTTCCTTATCCACTTCACTTTTTATCTCACTAAACACTATGCACTGTAGTAGGCTCGCTTTCTATTAACACTATGCTTATGTACACAAAGTAAATAAGGAATCAGTAATTTTCGCTTATGAATACAACACTCATAAATACACGAGATTCTTTTTTTCTTCAGCTAAAACGCAATAACACGAGTCAAAAGAATCTTATTGATAGTAATGTGCGCACATATACACTTTATGCATACCTATATAGTCATAGTTCCACACACTTTCTTTACCTATGTAAGTCTTGCTATTAATAATATCACTCCAAAACAGGCGAATATAGCAAGTTAATAAAAATAATAAATGAAGAACCTGTCCATGTTCTATTTGCTTACTTTGATTTTGTTATTACATTCTGTATTACAGATTAATACGCTTCTCTTGACATTGCACTTGTTCAATCGTACTACATTTTTATTATTGCACAAAATGTATTACTCTATTCAATATTTTATAGGTGAATTGTGGGTTATTACGATATTTACTAACTAATATGCAAGAATACTGTCAGGTAGAAGTTTTATTATAACCAAGATATTACAAGTACAGTGTAAAAATCAAATTGTGTTTGATTCACGTCAAGTTCGCGAGAAACAGAATAAAGACAAAGTCCAAACCTAATATTGCATTACTTTTCCTTTTACTGGAGAAGTGACAAAGAGTCTACCTTGCGTAACTAAAAACGTAAAGGTTGTGCTTCATGTTGTATGAACTTATTAATTGGATTACAGTGAGCTGAGTGTTTACTGTCTTTGTCTTTGAAGAATGACATTGGACTCCTGCCTTCTATAATAAGTACAAACAAAATGCATCTCTTCCACGTGTACAATATTAAGTTTTGAGCTGAGAAACGTTAGCGTGCACGTAATTTTGCTGTTATATGCAGTATATTCAATGAAATTAGGAGTCCCACACATTAGGTTTGTGAATTCTTATTTTTGCAGAGGATAAAGATATATTTCTGAGGAGTAATGGTGGTAATGCTAACTTATATGTACAGTGGACTGAATTAAAAGTGTCTTATGGCAAAGGACCAAGGTTCTAGTAGTGTATAAGATTTATTAACTGACTTTCCTCACTTAGGTAGATAGACAAGAGTAGTTTGATAATGTCTGTATACTCTGAAGCGTATTTATACAGTATAAGGACTGCCCTCGACTGTTCCTTTCTGGTTTCTACATTGTACATAAGTAGTGTGGAGACAGGAACGCACTTTGTGGATGCGTAAGTAGAAAGGACTGGATTTGAGCAGGAGGCGAGTGATGCCAATAAAGGGAATAGTTATAGAGACAGTATCTCTCGAATTTCTTATTAGTGCCTGAACGATGAACTCTGGAGAGAAAGGAAAGGAGTAGAGGGAAAGTGAGAGATGCGTCTTTTTCCTCGTAACTAATGTTAAGGAGAAGAGCGACGCCCACTCCACCACCAATATGAATGACTCGGTTGCGACAAAACTAGATTACAGCTTCAAACCAAAGAATCTCTCTGACAAGAACAAAATGCTTCGGCTAACACTCCACGCTTTCCTTCCAGTTCAAACCTCCAGCATCTTGTCCAAATCCCAGCTACCACTCTAACTTTTCTCTGTAGGCTATTCCTTACCTATTAGTATTACTCCTACCGTTTTATTCCGGGTACTACTCTTATTTTATCTAACCGTGAGAATTATATAGACCAAATATATGTATATTACCCATTATAATACCCTCTTCTGCTACAAACCTACTAAATACTCCTTACATAAGTATGCATGGTGTGCTATGCTTTTCAGTACTATATGGAAATGCATATTATGCAATGGATATACTTTAAGTATATTAAATTCTTATATAAGTAGTAAAGAAATCTGATGGTTTCCTTATTTAATCCCTATATTTGCAAAACTACTGCACTATCAGTTGCAAACCAGGAAACTACCCTTTCTGTCAGGTACTTAAGATTAGCCTAAAAGCTTGACATTCAGAAATTGCAAATATGAATGAACTAACCTTTCAAGGTAAGCCAATCTTCTTTTCTCTGCAGTCTTCGGGACTGTAGAAATCTGTAAAATGAAATAAAACAGGATTATTTTTAGTATTTTATTAGCAAATATAGTTTTTGGTTTCAGATTACACTTATTGGGTTATTACTCATTTAAACTAAATCTTAAATGTAACTCTTTACTTCCTTTCTGAAGACAAGTGCAAATATCTTATAATACATTTTGTGTACATTAGGTTCCTTTTGTCCATTATCCATTATCCATCAAGCAACTTGCAATTAAAAAATTAATTCTTCATTGTAATGTTAAAATTATAATTAAAAGAATATTTGCATAACAATTCATACTGTTTATCATTGTCAAGAAAGGAGAGATATTCAGTTCTTGGGATTATCTATGTGAATTGACTTCTATTTATGTCTTCTAGTAAAACTATTTTGTGTAAAGGGTGGTTGTTGAAGGAATAGATAATAGAGATGCGTAGAGTGGAAATAGACGGAAGACAAAGCGGGACGCAATACAGGAAATGCAAAGTCGTTGAATAAAGTAAATGAGTCCTTCTTGCATTGAGAATTAAGGGAGCGGTGGAGACTGAAGAAGCTAAAAGCTCTTTGGAGTCAAGTAAGAGTAAGTATCCGAATGAAGTAGGCAGAGAAGCTACGCACAGCTGTATTACGCATTCTGTATTTACAATGAAGCAGGTATTTGAAGAGGAATGCTCTTCTCTATTTCTAGACAGGCGATGCCAGGTATAGGTTTGCATAAGTAAACGGCGGAGGTGGAGGTAAATATAACATAGTAAGATGAAAGCTAGGATTACTGCAACTGCAACTAACACCGTATTGTATTGTAGCGTAAAATTAAATAGTCCATCCAAAATGTTCTGCTTCACTTACAATTACGCAGGATATTATGTTACTATATATAGATGAAAATGGAATAGATACCTTAGGTGGAATAGCTGCACAGAAGTCAAGTCAAGTAAAAGGGTAAAGCTAAAGATGCGAATACAGACATTTGTATCTCACTACTAACAATGTAAGTAATGGTACATTGCCGTGCTGCGCTGGTATTACAAAGGAGAAGAACTGTGAGTAAGGAAAGGCATTTGAGCTTTCAACAAATGCAATAATCTAAAGTCAACTAATGCAAAGAGCTACAAAAGTACATACAAATACATTCATGTTTCAACCAGGAACAAAGCAACCGGAAAACTTAACGAACGCATTCAGACTCTGAAGTCTGAAGGAAGTGGAAATAGGAAGGAACTACAAGTACCTATCATTTATTCGTGTACGCAGTATTCATTCTACGGATATTTTACATACGTAACTACGCATCTCTGCAGAATACTTCAAACTCTAATCTCCTCAGCTACAACGCACACTAATGTATATCTATATGTAAAATATGCATAAACTAAATTCTACATGATTAACTTAAATTCTCTAGTGCTACGCAATACCAGAGCTCAGCTCAACAGCATAACTTTTCCAGTTTACAAGGTACATTCTAACATCAAACTCTATGTTTGCATTCTATAGTATGTGCGGAATTACACTAACTTCCATTAGTACATACCTAGTGTATAATTGTGCTAGTTTTTCTGTTGTTTTCTATATGTAAGTATATTGTAGTAAGGTCAATTCCAAAGTGGACAATCCTAATGTACGCAATGTAGTTACGCATGCAAATAAATAGACTCTCTGTTATGTATGGAGCACTGAAGTCAATTCCAGAGGAGTCAAGTGCCTTCCTCTTCTATTCTCATCTCGGAGTACAAAATTCCGAGTTAAAATGCAAATATCTAAATTAATTCCGTGCTTTATTACAGGATTACATTATCATGTTAATGGGTGCCTCTTTCCCCCTGTCGTCTGTAACTTATGATACACCTATCCCTACTAATGCACTAACTAATATTGTTTAGTGTTTCGATTCAGTTAGCTGCCTTAGTAAACGCACCCGAATAAAGAAACAGTTACTGCATTTCTCTACAGATATATCAATGCGTAAGGAAAATGAGAGCATAATATAAAGACGTCCGAGCACTGTTTTGTATATCCCCATTGATGCTGCCTAAACAAAATATTTATTTCTTTCTGCTATGCTGTCAACAGCCAAAACTGATATCTGGTGATAATTAAAAACATTTAGAACATTTGAAATTTGAAAAGAATTAATTCTTTGTTCATATTTTAATTTAAGATTAAGGAAATGATAACTGCAAATATCGAAATATCCTGAACTTTTGAAGAAACACATTTTCTGGTTCAACAAACTGAAAAGTAGGTTTAGTAAATGAACTGATGATTTGTTACATTGCAACTGAAAAATATGTAAAATAACGTGGCAAATAATTTGAGAATAATAGAACTAGCGTCAGACAAAAATATAACAATTGATTGTATAATTGCTACAGTTTACTATATTAGATCACCCTGGTTGCCACCTGCTAATGTGTAATATTATAGACCGAGTAATAATAGTAATATTAGACTACTGTGGAATATGATAAAACAAATACGCGGACATTATAACCTTAATATGTATTTACATTTGTTATTGAGCTGTCCACATTCTGTATAGTAAGTTTATATTTCTTAAATCAGACAAGATAAACAGTCTCTCTCTTAATAAGCAGGGCAAATAAACTTCAATAACAAGCTACGAAACTTAGTGTATTTTTTGTGTTGAATGACATGTTAACTAGAGCTTTTGTTGTTGTTCTCTGTGAATTAAATGAATGGTTTGTTCAACAATACATTTCATTACTTCATGCTATCATGAATTTTAATGTTCTCGAGTTTGTAGCAGATCATAGTAATACAGTTAGTTCTGTACAGGTCTTCACATATTTATTGCCATTGCCTGGTAATACAGTAAGTCAACTTTGGCCATTAGCCATTGGCCATTAGGTAGGCAAACAATATTGCAGTACTACTCCTTTTCCAAATTAAAATCGTAAACAGATTATTTGTTGTATAAGTTACAAGTACAAAGTGCAAACAAGTAGGTATTTATATGGTGGTTACCAATTAATGTTAGAATACACGAAAGTGTTCGCATACAAAATGGTGTTGTACATACGTAACATGTTAGCAGCAGAACAAATGTAGCATAATAATGCATAATAGGAGTTCCCTAAGAAATCCCCGTAATATAATGTAAAGTACAAAGCAGTAGTAGCACACTGCACCTGTTTCGTCAAGTTTTTTCAAAACATGTCCAAGTGCAGCTCATTTAACTCGGCTCATTTCCATATTGCATTATTGAATGAAGAAAACCAGCTAACAAATCAATACAATATCATTTGCATAACAGAACATAATGCTGAGTCTACTGAGAAACGCTCATAGAAATCAAATTACATGAAACTATGTTTCCTATGTAATAAACTGTTTATGAGCAATTATCAACTGTGTCACAATGCATATTATAATATTTAATGTCTATATGTTTATTGGTTAAAGTCACTTTGTACTGTCTCAAAGTTCTAAGTTAGTTGCGTGTTTGCTATTATAATTCTTGGCGTTTTCTTATTGTGTAGTGAAACTTATCTTAATGCAACCTAATGAACCATAATTAATGAATAGACAGTTTTTTACATGGTTAAGCATATCATTAATCATTTTATGACTTTCATTTACAAGCATTTAAATTTTAGTGTTGATGTATGTATAGTGACTCCCACTTTACTAGGTCGACTTGTTATTTATTATTATTATTATCATTGTTTTTCGGAATAAACCTATAATTTAAAATTGATTTATTTTCTCTTGTATTTAATTTAAAATAGTGTCTTTGATACTAGAATTAGATAATTAGTAGTAATTGATGAACAGTTGAACTAACAGTAAACATTTCTAAAATTATCAAGCTTCAAAAAAAGTTGTTGTCTGCCATAAGTTGAACAATTTAGGCAATAAGGTTTATTTTTGCGTAATAGGCGTAACCATTGATTGTCTGTAGAATGTTGACTTAATGTCTCCACATTGTTTTTAAAGGGAAGATGTAACGAATCGAATCTTTGCACTGTAAGGAGTGTTGAGTAAATCATGGAAAGACGCTGTGCTTCATTGCATTTGTGACACGAAGTTGTTATTGAAAGTAAAACCAAGTTTTCTTAGGAAAAACGTAAAGTATTTTGTTGGCATTTTGTTTTTGTGAGAGACTGCATGGCGAGAATTCTTTGTACAGCATGTCTTAGGTAAATTGTGCATAGTGAATGGATTCTACAAAATAAATAGTAGTTTTCACTATTCCTGTTTTGACATATTCAGCATACCTACCAGCTAATACAATGCAAAACCGTTCTGAGTTCTGAGGCTGTCAATGCACTTTTGTTTGTGAAATACTTGAATCGAAGTTCGAATTGCATCATCAGGAATGAATTGAAGATGAATATAAAGCCCCACCCGTGACACGCAGAATAAACAATATAAAATTATGCAAGTTGCATTCTGTGATTGAACAAGTTTTGTTTTGTTTGGTTGCACATGTATGACTGTTCAGTAGTAGGATTATTAAAATAGTTGTACTAAAGTTGAACTTTCGGAATTTGCTAGCTAACGATAAGTAAGAGTGGGAAAGTATTGAGGTAGCGTTATTTGTATCCAAGAAAGTGAGAGAACGTGAAAGGATCGTTTTAGTTTTATGAAGACGTAAAAAGTTGAAAGTTGAAGTTGAGGAGAGATGCATTATGGACGTCACATCATATATTGAATTGTATTTTCTCGTATTTATCGTCTCATAGTCTTCCTTGTCGTGTTTCTCGTTTGTGTAGGAAGATGTTGACTAAACTAGGATGTGTTGAGCATAGTAAAATTGAAGTCGACTTCAATTGCATTCTATTTTCTATAGCGTTCTTGCGTTTAGCTATGCTTCTGCTGGTGTATTTGATGTAGGAACGTATTTGGAGGAAATGCTTATAGGTATGTTAGTTAGCACACAGGCCACGATCTAAACTAGTCTAAACGAAGACATTGACTTGAGTTGTCGTCTGGAAGACACAAAACAAGACGACGTCGTCGGTGGCGTGGCTCACTTTTTCTTTGGCGGTCGTTTCTATTTGCAACCGTATTGCTCTTGCTCTTTGTTCGCCGAGAGACAACATACGTCCAAGAAGTAAAGCTGATTCCCGATTGTCTGATGTTACACCAGACGAGATGAGTTGGTTGTTGGATGAGCAGAACAAAACAAGCGTCCATTAAAATACGCCATCAAAGTTATGGCCCATGCATTATACATGACTCGACTAGAGCCACGGAGCAGCGGCCACCGTTTTCTACTTGTTCATAATTCAATGGATGTCGTTTTGTTGTAAACTTAGGGAAAACCCTTAGGAGACAGACAAAACAACTTAGACAGGACACTTCTTCCTTCCTTCCCTACCACCAAACGAAAAAACTAAGAAAACAGTACATCACATCCCATCAATTCCTAATCCCTAATCTTCCAACTCAAATTCTTCTCACAATTTACGAATAACATGTTTCTCCCTCAACTCATTCCACTCCTTTCACTCTAAATCTATTCAATATTCAATCACAAAATCTCCTATTACCTACAACTGCGTCCTCATCTCTATACAACCAGTTTATCTCAATGTTTTCCAAACTGCCACTGAGCATTACACAATATTTACATCATGTCTTCCAAATTCAATTGCACAAACGTACTTTACCTCCTCAAATTAAGTAAATATCTACGATGTGACACGAATTTCAAAGAAAACATCCAAAATCATGCAAATATTTGCAAAATTTAATACAATAGTTTGAAATATTTTCGAATTTTTTTACCAGTGGGATTACGGGATTGTCATAGTTGTGTCATAGCGTGGCTTTAGGATTTGTACGTACAAGGAGTGAAGTAGTCGGAGCAAATTAACGGCAGTTCACAGTTCAGCAGTAGGAAATGGTGGAAAAATAATAAATCTCTTTGTGGCTTGGCCACATTCAAGAGAACATTGAAACCACGAATCTGGTGTCGGAACAATAGGCGCTTATCAGAACAGAACAAAATCCCAAATAAAATATGGGAATTGAGTTGGTTGGTTGGTTAAGTTGCTTAACTACCTTACTTACCCACTTCATGAGAATATACTTACAGCCACCAATATACAGCTCCATTGTATTGTCCTCTTGTTTCTAAAGATACTCTCACATTACTTATTGGACCACAGTCATAGTGGAGTGGGAAGTGGGAGCGACCCGAGGAAAGTGCAACATATAAATTCTAGCACTACTTAACACATACATTACACTTTGTTTCTCCTTCTCCTACTACTACAGTCCACAAGTTATATTCTAACATAATACATTGTTTATAGTGCTAGTAATACCTATCCTAACGTAATGTAAGAACAATGAAGTTGCACTACTAGTCCACTAGAGAGTCAAGTAGTGTATTTCGTATTGTTAAATATAAAACAGAGATACACAATATGAATAGGTTACGGGAAGATGAGGACAAGATTTACCCTAAGTTACTCAGTTCAGTTCAGTTCACAAGAAAATATCTTTTGTCTATAGTAGCTACCTACTAGATTACCTACCAGGGAGAATACATTGTCCCATTGTGCTACTATGTTATGTTATGCTACATTGTGGTTTCTTTTCATTCAGTTTAGTTGTGCTTTACATTGCATTACTCTCGGTAAAAACTATCCTCTTCGTTGCGTACATACTTTAGTTTCTGTAAAAAGTCATGTCACAGTCATAACGCTATAAATACAGTTGGAGACTCTAAAAGAGCAGTAGTAAGAAGAGGAGAGCAGACCACCCCTGATCTTGAAACAATTGATCAAGGTGCAACTAAATTTCCTTTATTTTCCTATTAAAGATTCTAGAGGTTTAGACGTGCAGGAACCTAAAGCTATTTATATGTTGCATCTTTACAATTAGGTACATGATTTTCCATAGGTATCTATTCTTGTGTCACGCTAAGCTACATTTTCTGTTTTGTTTATCAACAATGTGTTGTAAAATGTGTCACATCACACCACATTGGTATAATTGCAACAGACGTTGTGAGATATACTGACTTATTTTTTTTCAAACAATAAATTCTATGAAATCTATACCGGTTGGAATTCTTTCGACATTCCTCAAAAACCAAACTTCTGATTTGTGACGCAAGAATTGAACCTACATAATTGTTCTACATTTATTATTTTTGATTAGTAAATAATAAATAGTTTTTTAAATAGGGGAGATCCGATATCTAATTGTAATTAATTATGTTTTCACGTGTGTAATGGTAAAGTAGTAACCACGAATCAATAAACGTAGTATTTAGGTGTTCATGAGCCTGAATAGGAGAAGGAGTTTAGTATGGGCATTTCGCTTAGTGTTTGTGTGGTATAAATAGTAGGAAGAGGAGATAAGAATTGGTAAAGGCCTTGAGTATTAAGTGGTATTGTTGGTGGAAGGTGGTATGGAAGTAGGAAGGCAAAGTAATTAATTGAGAACACGGTAGAAGTACATTGTAAGTATTTGGAGTGCACAATGAACTATTGTTAACTAGGTTGTAGAGTGCTTTTGCTTTAGAATCCATTCGTTTACTATTATTATGTAGTGCTTTGTGCCTGGGCTGGTTTCTGGAGCTTAGGTGGCCTACCCGTTCCTTTCAGGATGTAGAAAGATATGAATTAGTTAACAATAGTAAATATATTTAAGCTTAACTCATATAATGCTTCCTGCAACGTTCAAAAGCAATTCCGTAGAAAGTGATTTAGCTCAGTCGCTCAATACAGCAACAATGCATCAATATACTGGCAATGAATATACATTTACTACGAATGCTACACATGCTCCTTACATCCAGAAACCAATATTCTACAACAACAGTGACACAGTGCACTACTAAATAAAATGCAATCCTTTCAACCAATACAAGTCCCTCCATTACTACATACTTCACTTGATTTGACTTTCGCTTCTATTCAATTTCTTATTTCTCGCAAACTGTTCCTCTAGTACTACTCTATCAATACGTACATCTAATACATATACCCAAAGTACGTTGTAGTACACAGTAGAAATCTTTTCATTACGACTCGAGCTTATCAATTCAAGAAAAATCTGCTGTCGAGTAGTTAACGTGGTATTTGTACATACCTTCACCATTATATTATATAACAAGCGAATGCCAACAAAAATCTGAGTCGACTCAAATGAATGTTCAAGTAGATCCCAAGATACGATAGAGCACAACTTTCAGTCTCTCTAATATAATGCTCTGTTTCTTGCTTTGATGTAAGCAATTTATTTACTGCATTGTGACATATAACTTAAGTAGTAGTTTCGACTCAAGTATTTCTTGTAAAGAACTAATAAAATATCCTCTGAGTTCTTCAGTTAACTTCTGTTAAGATTACCAGATTGTCTTTGACTTAAAATTCCTAACCTTTCTTGATTTTACACTTAAGCTTAATATTTCAACCTTTACTTATTTAAATAGTCATCTGATTTTTCAGCGTAATCTAATAATATTATAATGCACAGTAGTATTCAGATATCTTGTTGATAGTTGGATTCACGAAAGCGGCAAGCAAGATGTATCTCGTCTATTTAATTTCTGTTGACGTTTCGAATTACATAAGTTACAGAATGCAGTTTATGAGGAGTGATGAAGGTAAAAGAGAACAGGTGGTATACTACGGTATTGTGCGGCTTAAAGCGTAATAATAGTGATGCTATTACCCATGCTTATTATGTACATGGTTGTTTGTCTGTGATAGTAAATACTTATTATTATTGCATTACGTAAGCACTTGGCTATTTAATTTTCGTTTAGCTATTAGCCTCTGCAGTCTACCTAGGTAATTTATAATATATAACAAGTTAGTAAGACCATATCTCATATTTCTGGTAGCTAACAGTATAAATATTTCGCTTAAAGCAGTCAAGTGTGCATACTCCACTACTTTAGTCTTATAACCTTCCTATACTATGCTTTCAGAAACACCCACACGCATAATATACCTCCAGCAGCGGTTGGAAACATATGCTTTACGTATTTTCGTCTTAGGTATTAGTATTCATTCAACTTTCGGATATCTTAACATGTATTTTGCGTATGCATAGTAATTCTACCTAGTATTTACAATTAGGCATGTAGATTAGACTATACAGAGGAGAACGTACGGTGGATATAAGCGATTTGAGCAATTTCTATTTCACCACATCTCATTATGGCAACGGTCTCATAATTTAGAGCCACATTTCATTACGTAACGGCCGTTTCTTTCACATTTTTATAACGCGCCGCAAAATTTCGGCTGCCAATGTCTCTTCTCAAAGGAGAGAATTAAGACTTCTGAAAAAGGTTTATTACCAACATTACTATCTGTCCGTATTTATGTGAATGTGTTTTCCGTTTAACAACAATGGGGCTATAAACCATCTTATTACTGTATCATGTTGTATACCTTTATGTGTTAAAACCGATGTGAACTCTCTGTAGTGAATGGAATAGAGCAGAAATGATAACAGAGAGAATATGATGTAGGCGGCTAGAGATTCTTTGTGTTGTGAGTATTGATATTCATATCTGTAATGTACACAGAGAGGAATTGTGAGCAAACAAGAGTGAAACATAGTAAATATGTAAGGAAGACTGTAGATTTATTAGAGGATGGTTTGGCTTGTAAGGTTTGCTGTTAGTTATTTGCATAGGGGAGAAGATGTAGTAAATATTTATATTTGAGTGTTGTGTGTAGTGGACATGAATGGGGACTATGAAGTCTGTTTTGTGTTTAGAAAGCAGAGTCCGAATTGTGTAAGATCCCGGAAATCAATGAAATGGGATGGTGAGAGAAAGACAGCGAAAAAGAGGCGTAAATATAGCTTTAACTATACATTTTTCCTTTTCCACAGTCAGTGTTCCGTGAGAAATGCTCGTTTAGCTCCCACCTTTCTTTCTCCACCTTTTCTCTCACTAACTCTTCCGCATTCAACACACTCTTTCACATAAGTTCCTTCGCAGCATTGTTATTTTACCTGCCTGCCCTATTCTTCCTTACAAAAAGGTTTCACAATCTCTCTAACTTTCTTTGGCTCCATTACAATACACTTTACCAGTGCACCAGTAGCTACTAAATACTATATACACTCCTCTCTATTGGATTTTGCCATTCTAAGCGTTTTCTTTCTACATAACAGCCTTTTTAAATATAGTACTGTTGCAATATAATACATTACAGAATAAAAAACTTATCTCTCATGATACAATGCAATAGAATATAATAATGTGTACATTGTACTGAAATAATACATAGTATATAATACTTTATCTAGCAGTTTGCACAAGTAGATTCGTAAATCTGAAAAAGTGCAAAATCTCAACTAAATTCTCCAAATCATTCCTTTCTCTGCTTTCCTTGTCTAATAGTACAGTGAACATACAGTATAATAGAACACACGAGACCAGAAACTACAATGGCTCCAGCTTAGGCAAATGCAATAAAATATAATACATTGTAGTGTACCCTACAATAGAATAGTTTAGCTCACGAAACAAATATGAATCTAGCTCCACTGCGATATATCACTCCTTCTGCACACACTACACTACACAGTAATGTAATAGATACCTTAGGTGTTTCCTTCACTCAGCTTGCAAAACGTACAATATTTAGTGAACATGCCAGTCTAGTCATATTTCCTGTGTCCAGCCTTCCTGCATATTTCACGTCACTTCATTTCACTTCACTTCACTCCTCATCCCAAAACCAACTACAATACAAATATTTTTTCTTCTTTCACGTTTCCAGCTCACTAGTGTTTCTCCCAACTCTTACATATTCAGACTCCACATCCAGCTCCTATTCTTCAAATACACGATATCTGACTGTTGCAGAACTACGAATATATAATCTGTTTCAACATTCATTCCAGTCAGTCATGGAGTTTCCTTTTTTCCAACTATCTCACATTTGCAGATACTATATCATCCAAAGAACGCCTTGCTTTTTTCCTCTGACATATGACACGACTGCTCTGCTCCCGCTTTCTCTATATTTATACATAATATAACATTCAACTCATAATATATTTCTAGATTTCCTTCCTGTCCTCTCAACAAAAACGATATCTTTCTATCACGTCTTATCCTTCACTCTATTTTTCTATTTATTCTATATACTCCATTATATATAGTCTACTCAGTATATCCCAGTCAAGGGTCACTTTTTCAATTCAGTCTTCCAAAAATTTTGTTCTCTTTTACATTCTAACCTTAAAATTGCATTTCCTAATACTAGAACACATAATTTGCAAAAATTATGTGTTCTATTATTATTCTAGTATTAGTTGTTTTCTATCACAATCTTAGCATAAAAACCAGGTAGCAAAGATATTGCTTTACATCCACCTGAGTCTATTTGTAATTAAATTAAATTGACTGAATACTTTAAAAATTTATCTGGGGTTCTTATTATAAATTGGCATCCATCTAGAAGTCTATCTTTATATGACCAACTTTTATATTATTTTAAGAAAACTGGACCTTTCTTGTCCTCATATTTAATGCAACCATTTTTTACATGATACAATCTAAAGAATAACAGGAAATTCATTCTTGTAAAGAATTTTAGTATGTAAATGTCCGTGTATAACACCATAGAAAATCTGAAACGGTTCAACTTATCTCTTTCCTCCCATTTCGGTTATCGAAGTATTTTCACAATTGTTAACTCTCATTCAGTAATACAAGTAGGAACTACATATTCGTATTTTGAATAAAATTCAGACTCCAGATAAGGCATAGAACAAAATGCATATATTTTCGGCTTATATGCATACAAGTACATAAATAAGAAAGTTGAGATTTGAGTGATAATTTAAATCCAGGCACTATGCACAACTAGTGAGTAATAAGCTTGCTGACATAGTGCAAGGAAAATAACAGGAAGAGGCATACCTCGGAATAGATAACCGACTGTATATAGAAGATATAACTTGAATTTAATGTATGTCTTGTACTTTTTTGAGATGGACATGATTTTGTTTGAAGCATTGCTTATGTGCTTACACAAGTACATGCACAAAGCATACACACACGAACACATTATTTTTTCAAAGCATTTTCTCGTCCACTGTGAAATCGTGAAATAAAACATTTACATGTTCAGCTAACTTGACTGCAACAAAAATACACATTTTTCTCCTCCATCTCTTCACAATGAAAATTTTCCATTTTTTCTGATACAGTTAGTGTACATGTGCATAAAATTACGTCAGAGAATAGAAAAGTCACAAGTGAAGTCAATGAAAAATAGGATTTTATTATTTTATTTACTCTGATATGGCGTATCTCATTCTTTATACACCTCTAAGGTAGATATTATATAACCTACAGGTATATACTATTGCAAAAAGTTACTTACCTGGTTAAACTGCTTTATGTTATATCTATCTATGATTTTGTCATCACATCATTCACAATTGTATCACTTCACATTACAAGTACCCATTACATATACATATATCTTATCTTGCCAGGTAATTTATTATGTGCCACATCCAACATACCTAACAACGTCCCTGTTTCTCAAGCCAACTAGTTCTCAAGAGTTTCTATCCGGATTGAATAGATCAAGATAGCTAGTTGTTATGCTGCACTGAGTTAGGTGAGTCAAAAAAATTCGGGAGAGAAAACAAACGGTACTTTCAACACAACACGGAGTTGGTTCATGGTTCGTCTCCTGGCATGGCGTCTTTCTTTAAGTTATAAATTAAATGATTATCTGTATCCTAGCTATGCTATGACTACACCCTTCCCTATGCCTCCCCCATAAAAAGCACATCTTCTAATATAATCAATAGGGGAGTAATTAAACTTCATTATTTCATCTTCTGTGTTCCTGATTCAATATCTGATAACTAAATTGCCCGTCTAGCAATCCTATTTTCTTTGGCGGAGTGATTAGGAGGCAGATCACTGTATTTTAATAGATCTATTCAGACCTCTGAAAATATTAGTAATAACAGGTAGTATAGGTTTTTGTTTCACTAGCATGGCTTGGGTTTCTTTCAATTTGAATAGATTGAAATTAACTACAGGATTTCACTTTATGTGTATGTATAGGATTCTATGTATAATTTCAATATTTATAAATATACCAGAAAATAAATCAATCCAATCATTTCTAGTGGAAACTGAGCTGAAGGTGAGTTTTATTCTCTGTAGATTCTATGTATTTACGTAGTTACACTAATACTGGTGAGGAATATCTCTGCATAATATCACTGCACATTCATTTTGTTCACCTTCCTATTTTGTGTTATGTATTACTATAGGATTTTTAATTTGCCTACCCACGTCTACTATTTTAGTTATTGGGAGAATTAGATAATATTATGTATCTATACATAGTGGCTTAACTTGGAATCATTACAGACAGTAATAAGCGATCTGGGAGAAGATAACATCCTGTCAGTCAATCAAACCGGGTTTGCTCCAGGTCAAACAGTATATCAAAATAAAAATTAACAACCATAATATACAAGACATTAGTTATACGTCGATACACGCTAACTGAAGGTGTAGTTTTACATAATGCTACATTTCTACCATTATTAGGATTACTTGTAGTATGCAGTTGACCACAGCTTAAGATTGCTTTGAATATGGCATGCTATGTTATAGACATACAGTATATTTTATTTGGCTTCTTGTGTTTATACCTTTTGTCCTGCATTAATACTTTGATAATGCAGCAAGCATGAAAAATCTATATAGACTGTGTTACGTATGTACATTTCATATGTGCACAACTAACAAACGCAAACTGAAAATGCAACCAACAAATAATCTGTAATAAAACTGGATAAATTAAATACAAGTGGAAATTCAGGATACAATAAAAGCTAAACAAAAAAGGGAATTCTCTCGACAATATTGACTAACTGGAATGGATGTGTGGAGGAATCTCTGTTCTGTACAAAACTCCTTCTTACTTAACTGGAAGAGAATTTTTCTATCTTCCTTATTATTAAATACTTCTCCGAATAAAAAATACTCTGTAAGAAATGGGCAACTAGAGCCAGTTCCATTAAAAGATTATACTTTTCTTTTGCCATTTAATACATCAACAGCAATATTTTCTTCCAGACTAAAGTTTATCGTCCTGGTCTTCTCCAAATCGAAAGGATTTAATTTTTTGCTGTGGACCTACATTACTTCTACACATTACTATTTAAATACAACCTGAATTCAAATTCAAATGAACCTAATACCAATGTGAGTAACGAATATTATGGGGATACGAATGTTATAAGACATTTTCTTGTACCCACCGCTAATAATTAATTTCAGATTCATCAATCGATACAAGTTCAATAAAACTAAAGGAGAATAAACAATATAAATATGAGTACAGAATATATCAGAAGGCTATGCTCGTAATATATGAATAATAATACGAGGCGAAATAAACTACAGGGTTGGTATTACGTATTTGAGAATAAGAGAGCTGGACTGCTCCGGACGAAAAGTCAAATGATGCGTGATGGATAGTATAAAGTATAATGAAATGAAACTGAGTAAATGAATGTGCTGATAAAATGGAGGAGAGTAGTATAGGTAAGTAGTAATAGAGGTAACATCAAACCAGCGTCTGCAAACAGTTGAGTTCAGTGCAGATATTAAAATAGTTGAAGAATGATGAAAAAACAAGGCTTTCCAGTTTTTCATTAAATTAACGTGCCTGTACAGAAAGAAGAGATACTCTCATGTTCTCTGCTATTTATCTTAGACACTGCTCTCTGTATCATGCATCTACATAATAAGTTCACCTAATACTATACTTATTCATCTACAGTGAAATAAAACAGGTGCGTTTCAACATAGCATGCATGCTAGTAGGCATAATACATTTATTCCCAGGACAAAGTGCGTATACTTGCCTTCGTTACCTTTTCTTCTCTAGTTCTCATCCCAGAAAGAAGCTTTTCCTTATTATAGTAGTACGTCTACGTATTTCGACCTAATGGATAAGTTTAGAAGAGTTTATAGATAAGTAATTGTTCATGTTCTGCTCTAACTCAAATAAGAGTTTCCTTTGATGATAGACTTAAAGGGAAAAGACAAGACAAAAGACGAGTAACTACGATGCTGGGAAAAATTAGTCTAGGAAATAAAAGAGGCGAGGCTTTGCAACTACAAATCAACCTTAAGTATTTTGCACTGTCATGTCAGTTAGCATATGTAGTTCAGTTCAGTCAGAGTAGACCAAGCCTTGTTTTATACATATTTTACTCCTCTGCAGTTCCTCTTTTATTTCTTCCTCTCAAATATATTGCACTGCACTCAATTCCATGTCAGATCGCTACTATTCAATACAAAACGCAGTTAGCTCTATAAAATCGCAAAATATATCAACAGATGTCTTCTGTGATGAATTTCCTCTATCAGGCAGGTTAATACAAAGCAATCTTATCTAAGTATACATATATTTTGTAGTTACTCCAATTGTGGTGTGGCGAGTATCTTAACAATACTTATGTTGGTAGCCACCGAGAGATAAGTAAAAGAACAACGTTGAATTGAACTGACCTGAGAAGATTAACAGAGTTTAGCTAAGTTGATCTGATTTTATTGAAAATGACGGGGCAATTGAATCGAGGGTATCGCTAATCTGGTTCTCTCAGTCAAGTCCAGTCCAACTGTCTCGTTAGTGGCTCTGCAAAATAGAAAAATATTCAGGATTAAGTTTCATTTAATGTTTTGCTTTTCTATCCCTCCAATGCATTATCACTCTAGTAGTACATGCGATGTATATTGTCTATACTACGGTTTGCAATATAATTTATCACAGTGTGCACTTGTTAGTTTGCCAAGTAGGAATAATCTTCAGGTGTACGTACGCATAATATCATCTGATGTATGTAAGTATCATTGAATTATTATCCTTGCTTGTGTATCAAAGTCACTTAATATTTTATGCCTTGCCTTGCAGTTCTGCTCCTTTCTATACTAGACATCTAGTTCGACTTTTTATTGCTTGTGCTGCTTTGTTTTTGCAAGAGACGCCATGCAGGGATCCATACAGATACCGTACGATTACTTCCAACCAGGAATCATTTCACAACAAGAATAATATAAAAGTCAAGTTTCATCGATTCCTCATGCAAAAGACGCTAAGTGGACACTTGTACAGTCTACATGCTGTTTTCTTCTGTTATGTGATCTCGTGGGCTCCTTTCTCTAATAATATTCACTTTTTACTATCTGATATAATCCCCATCTCTCGGCATCATGCGATACGGATTTACAATATATACACTATGCACGCCTTATTACTTTCCTATAGCTCCTTTATACACTAGAAGACATACCTATGTAAATTTGAGGGTATTTATGCTAATGTCCTCTCAATTTCTTCCCATTCTATTCATTTTCAATGGTCCTCAAGAATTGACTGCATGCAATGTGACATGCGATACTATACTATTATTATTGTGGACAGGACATTGCCAAGCGTGTACATGTCTGTATAGTAAATCCCTACCACAGATTACGTAAACTCTAGTTCAGAGAGACACTCGTCGTCAGAGAAATTCTAAAGTCAAAAGGTTTCAAAAGAACTCAAGGACCTTTTTTGATGTAAGGTAGTACTCGATTGCACTCTAACTATTCACTACATTATGCAGTATACGTATTACACAAAATATGCTTCTCTTTTCCAGTTTACGGTTCTATGTCTATGTAAATCTTTTATTTGGAATAAAAAACTTGTTTCCAAAATTTCCAGGTCTTAACTCAAGCCGCAACATTAGTATGTACATAATATGTACTTGATTTACTATTATGCAGCCAATCTAAATAAAATGCTACTCTCAAAACAGATTTCCCCTTTTGCAAGCCGCATTAATGTAACCAACTTTCAGACTAACACAAAAATTCATTTGCAGGCAAAGCTTATGAAGGATGCTTTAAGAATCATCCAAGCAGAAAGTAATTACCTACATGTATAATCGGATGTGAAATTTTAATACTCATTTAGCTATGCCTCATTCGAGTAATGCATCAATTAAAATTAGAAAATACATCAGCATTATGTCATATAGACAACTATTTGCCAATAACTTTTATTCAATGTCTAGAAATAATATATAGCCATTTTAAAAAACATTATAACTAAATATTATTATATTCTTAAACTGTAGGTTATGGTAAATAAAATAGACTTGTGCAATACTTAAAATCATGTTTTCGCTTGTTTTTACTACAGCATGCTATTTGTAAGCGTTTTATTAACCAAAGAAGTCTTAAAGTTAGAATCTTGCAATTAGTCATCTAACGCAATGCGAGCAGTGAAGCACTAAAACGCTGTGTCACCTTTATTCAAATTCCCAGTACCTTAGTATGTAATAAGATGGGTTTATTTTTGTCTTAGCTCATCATCATTATCCTTACAAACTTCTGATGGCATAACATCCCAGCGAGGTACTTTATCTTTGTGAGTAAACTTTATTCGAAGCCGTATTAGGGTTTGTGTATTGAAAAGTACCCATGATTTGAATAATGAACAAAGTATTAGAGAGTTTCAAAGTTTCAATCAGGCCGTTTATGGTAAACGTGTATTGAACAGGACAGGAGAGCGTAACACTACATTAAACGTAAAATACAGCAGTTTGTAAGAAGCTAACCTAGTGTAATGAGAAAATAAAAGAATATAATCTTTGTTTAGGTATGTCATTTCCCTGCATGATGACAATTGTTCATAAAGCACAAGAAACATTCTCAGATTTGCTACCTGATAAGTTTATACTGTGTACCCAGGATGATATTGTGTTTGTATAAGGGAAAATACCGTATAAAACAGAGCGGTTACTTATTGTAATTTATAATGCGGTCTTGTGTAGCTTAAGTTAAGATTACACAATTACATAACATGTAAAAGATGTAGATGTATTGTGGACGTATGTATCTTTATGATAACATGACTTTTTAATAGATTTCTTTAGTTTGGAAGCCAGAGTGGGATTTAGTGTGTGTATGTAGTTTGGATAGTACTTATTAAATTACACAGTAGAGGAGAGCGCAGTGATTCGTGACTAGTTACACAATTTAATGGCACAGCACTCACAGCAGTAGGGATAGGGACACACTATTTACAATTGCCTTTTATGTCAAACTACAATAGAGGAGTGCATTGAGTGAGTGAGTGAGTGAGTGCAATGCAGTAGTGGAGACGAAACTCATCTCAACAGAAAGAATAGACAAAGGAAGATAACCAACAAAACACTTTTAACATTCATTTCATGTAAGATTTAGACTAGACTACTCAACTTGACTTTGGTTTCCTTACTACTTATTTATTTATTCAAGTCAACTCAATCTCGTTTTAGTGTTCCTTGTGTATTTACTGCACTTTATGTATACAGCCTTATGTCATGCATCATGCTTTGCCCTATTAGCATCCTTGCTCCTATTGTTCCCTTTCTTTTCTAGTGTCTACCTTATATAACAGTATAACACTTGCAAATATAGTTACAAGTAGAGTCTAATTGTGTTCAACTTAAGGCTTTAAGGTATTTCATTCTATGTGTACTGTACAATATTGACTTATGTAAAGAAACTTGATATACAGTGTTATGTAATTCGTAAATAGATAATTGTATTGGAGATACTGGCTATATGGTGTAAATAGGAATGCATGTAAGTTCATTGCAGTTTATTTGAATTGTTAATGCAATTGCATTGAAGAAGGCAAATGAAACCAAACCAGAAACTGTCATGTTACGTTACTTGTTAGGAAGAAGTGTCATTCATGCCTGTAGTACAAACTAGAGACCATGCATACAATGCATTACATTCATAATTCAGTTTGCTGTGTTGGAAGTGAACCGAATCCCACAGAACATAAATATTTTAGTTGCCCATACCATACAATAGAGCACAAGACACGCAGAGAGCAATTATTATTATTATTATTACTTACTTTGCCACAATTACACCTTAATCTCTGTATTTACGCGAGAAGACTTGCATTTTGCATAAATAAATGTAATTACCTACATAATACAATATTCTGTTGACTCACGGAGACATTTCCATAGAACTACATGAATATTTAGTATCGTCTTAGCATCTGCTTTGTCCACTTCAACTGAAAATAGGTACTGCTCAATTGTAAAACTTAGTTTCGTGTGAGCCTCCTTTTCTTCAACTCATCAACTTCCTCTTTCTTTTTATCAATTTCTTCACAAATGCCATTTATTTCCCAACACTCTTTATATGTAATGTACTGTTGTAAGTAAAATGGTCTAACCTAGGAAGGGATTAGAAATACAGAGTTACACTTGTGAGGTAAGGATAATTGACTTGACTTGACTTAAGGAGGATGGGGTAGCCAAGCTAAGAATAGATTTAACTCAACTCACAACTCAGATTATTTTCCTACATGTTTTTGTAAACAAATAGAAATGCAGAGAATAGACGAGACACGACATCAAGTGTGCAAGTAACATGAATCGAATCTACTAATATCACAACACACTACACTGCTAAGTAGATGAACACATTCTCTTTTTAAGAACTCATGTCATGACATGACTTCCCTCTTCACATTATTACTACATAAGTAATTCACCATCTCTTAAGAAATACATGGAAATACAAAAAGAAAAGTTGTTCCTTCATAAATTACCAAAAATAAACCTGACGCCTTCCGTTCTGAATAATGGTCAACAAACCAACAGTAAACACACTATTGAGCTAAATATGATAATTTCTTAGGCCAAACAAAACAACGCGACACCTATATATCTTCTTTTAGCAGAAAATAAAATGAATAATAATAGTAACAGTAAACGTTAAAAACAACAAAAGTTCATTTAAATATTTTAGGACTAAATAAACCATCGCAAACCGTAAACTCGTATTTCTTTTACCTCATCCCGTTATAGGTTCATTTTGGGAGAGTCAGATGTTTGTGTTTTACAAACAAAATAAGGGTCAGCTTATGTAAGTAAAGAACACAAAAAGTAACAACCGCAATAAGACAGAACAGTAGAGATAATAGAAAAGATACAGTTTGGCTCCAGTTTATCTCTGTAGTAATGTGTACTAGGTTAGGTTTGTAATACTCTGTTAGCCTTATTCATTTATTATGATTATGAATAATGAATTGGAGCCCTAGCCACATTATAGTCATAAACTTATTTATCCAACCACACAAGAAGAAAAGACACCAAGGATTTTGAGTTTGATGCAGTTGAGTATTTATTTACGGTGAAGTATCTGTATTAGGCACCGTAATTCCACCCTCTTTTTGCCATTAGTAAATGATTCAGTTTATTTCCTACCAGAGTACTGCTATCTACTAATCTACTTGATAATATTTTGTTTATAAACAGTAAACATGCGTATACTCAATCCTATCTCTATAGACTGCCTATTTAGATTAGAATACAAAAATAGAAAGAGCTGAGCTTACAAAAGAAAAAATGCTTCAAGTACTTTATTTCCCATTAGGCCTTTCCAAGTCTGAACAGAACTAATCGATTTGATTCGGACTCTCCGAATTTCCCACAACCCCAATACTGTACTGTAGTAGTGTTCTGACTCATTTGTATAATACAAAAGAAATAAGACATGAAGGACGGAGGAACATTGTACATTTATTAGGTAACCCACTATTTACTATTCACAGTATAAATGATGGAGAAGATAGGTTCAAACTGCTTACAAGGTTGTTCTACTACTGAAATATTTTTGCTTAGATTTAAGATTAAGGGTAACTACTACTGTATACTTGTAGTAAAATGTAAACTATTTATTCCCATTACGTAATGCATAACTAATGATATGGTGTATCTGTAATAGTAAGTTAAATTTAAGTATCCTTCATTATATATAGATAATAAAGCTGACGATTTTAAGTTTAGCCCACTGTTTTTGTCTGCTCTGGCTTTTATCAGTATTCTAGAACTATCGCTTAACTAATTACAAACAACATTCCTCAGGGCTACTTAAATTCTACACAGAAAATTAGTACTACTGATGGAACTACAAGCAACAGATAAGTATAAAACACTTTACAGCTTGTACTTATCACCCTTTTGCACATAAGTTGGCCGGAGCGAAAGCTAATTGTATGCACACTAAATGTAAGTTGATATTCATAAATGTCGATCCAGTTTTAGATTTATAATTCCACTTAGGCTACAAACTCAACAAACAAGGGAGACAATAAACGCAAAAGAATTGTACAGCAGAATGAAATGAAAACAAAAGATAACGACGATAATAATTTAATGGAAAACAATCTGTCTCTGTCTTTTAGGAGTTTACGATTAAATTTAAATTCATTACCTACTTGCAAATACATTGCATAACAATTCAGCTAGTGCAGTTGTCTTGCCTTGCGTTCTGTTGCTCTACCCAGGCGAAGCTAGGTACAGTGCAAACAAAACAGTGGCTTGTCAATTTGACATGCTACAATTACACTGGCCAAACTGGTATGGACACATGTGGAAAGCATTTAATTGAAAAGTTATCTCTGCACAATCGATAAACAGAACAGCCAAGGAGCACATCAATACTACACTAGAAGTTTGCCTCTTTGCAAATTTAACCACAATAAATTCAATTGACGGGACATCAACTCATTTTAAATGCATACAAATAGAAATATTTGTATACAGAGGTAATTCTTCAAAATTTTGTTCACATGTCTTTTGACACTTGAGAGAAATGTTATTTTCCTTGATTTGCATTTGCAATAGGTCAAAATACTACTGAACTAATGAATAAATAATAAATTGTCTAACAACAGTACGGAATCATTACATATAGTCAATCAATCAACGTACATTCCTAATAGTAGTGGTAAATTAGTGTTATAGTGATATAACGCAGTTGTGTGTATGTATACGAAGGTACTAGGGATAGAAAACATGTGTAGAGTGTGTGTGTGTGTAAAAGAAAAAGGAAATGATCTCATTGTTAGTTGGGTGAGCAGGTGAATCGGGTGAGGTGAGAAATAAACGTGCAGGCATTACGCCAAACAGAGATACTATGTAAATACGAAAGCCAACCTTGCCTTACCAGACGAGTATGCATATAATACGTATTACAGCTACACAATAGGAGGGTCAGGTCACTTGCTTGATACATAGAAAAGTTAAATGAAGGAAAACGCAACTATTTAGTTTGCCAATTGCTTTGCCCATCAAGACAGGAAAAGTTGATCTGATTCATTATTTCATTTCTGTTGATTCACTGAAACTTTCAAACCGGTAGAGACAGAAGGCAAGAAAAATAAAATTCAAATAGATTAATATCTGTATAGCGCCAGCACACTGCAGCATAGTATAGAAACTGTAAAATCTGATTCTACATACTAATGTGTATCACTAAACGCTTGCAACGAGCAAAAGCAAATATTCTCTGTGGTGAGGTGCACTTTATCTGCATAAATTAAATCAATACGTCAGTCCTCATCTCATCTCACAAGAAGTAATGCAGCACAGGTCATTTTGGTCATTAATTCAGTTCAGCTATTTTGTTGACTTTGACTTGCCCTCGTCTCACCTAGTACAACAATACAGTTTTATTTCTTTCAGGGGAAATACTAATTCATAATACATAATACACTTGTGTAGTATTTATGCTGCTGTAGATAGTTATCAACTTATCATTATCATATACACACAGCTTAGAAATAAGTAACTGCCAATGCCAAGTCAAGTAACTACCCTGAGATAAAAAATTCCAAGCATTTCAAAATGTCCTGTTGCTAAAAGGATTAAGTCACTTACTTACTATTCCTCTGATCCAACCTTCAAAATCAAAGTGAACTGGATTTGATTGCTGCAATATAGCTCAGGTAGATATTATACTGCGTAAATGATTTTACATTTTAGTATAGTAAATCTTTTTAGAATTTAGGAATGAATTGATTTAGTAGACAATGGTCTAAGCTGCGTGAAGCATATCTGGAGGAGAGTGAACTGGATTTTAAAGTATTAACAGCTTATCACTGATCTTCGTGGAAACTCACATAAAAGTAATAAAATCTAAATGCCGGGAGTAAAGAAACAGCATGAGAGGAGATGAGCACAGTGATAACCACAAGAAAAACAAAACTCAATTCGATTCAATTCTTCTATATATGAATATTTTAATACTGCGAGAACCTTGATAATATTAATATAGACATAAAACTAATAGGAATAGGAATATCATTAGAATTTACAACTTAACGTAACGCCTTAAACTTAGCTGTCTGTGCAATTACAAGTACAGAGTACATTAGTAGAGGTATGAGAAGACTAGATGTAAAGAATCGACATGATAATAGCTACAGTGTTATTGCATGCAGTTCAAAAAGAAAATATTAAATAATAACTACCTAGCGATGAAAAGGAATAGAAATAAATACCTCTGTAATGAATATCGTGAAATCAAGCTGGATTTTGAAACACATTTGTATTTGTACAGAGTACAGGTAGATTTACAAGAGAGGGACAACCATAAAGAAATAGCGTACAACTAATAGGTGAAATAACTTGCTGAGAGTTCTTCGTTTCGCTTGGTTAGATTTCTGTTCAACATGACATGTGTAATGAAGCAAAGGATACCTACATAGGGATAAAAGCTTTGCCTTCCCATGCAATGTCTTCGCTTATTTTGCCACCAGCAAAGCAGTAAATGAAGAAAAGAGGAATCAACACAACCAGACTAAGGGCATTATATAAAGACAGACCAAATCAATTCAATCCATTCCTCCCGTTTAGTACCATGACATGCCATCTTTAACACAATTCTAAAACATATTATCTTTAGTAATCACGATAAATTAAATGATAACCACAAAATACATGGACTTGTCGAATTTTTCTTTCATAGTATTTATTCCCTCCTATTTTTTGCATTATTCCCCCTCAAATTTTTCTTGCATAGGACTCCCCGGCAAACTTTTTTTATTATTCCCCGTCAAATCAAATTTTTTGATTCCTCATGAAATCAGATTTTTTTAATATTCATGAAATCAAATTTTTATTTTTTATTATTCTTCATGAAATCAATTTTTATTTTTTAATAAAGTATTCCTTATCTTGCATATTTTGCACCTCACACTAGCATTTAACCTTCCATCTAAATGAAGATTAGTCAATAAGAATATTACCAAGCGTAAATTATATTATGTGTACACTTTTAGTTAACAAATCGGATCAAGGCGAAAGAACATCTGTCCTGTCATAGGTAATGATAAGTAACAGTTGTATCATGTCTTGTTTGAATATCTATTTGAAAGTACGCATTTCTCTAGCCTTAGCCTGCTTGGATTCTGAAACACAATTAAGAATTTCTATCTTACGACACAGAATAATCTGTATCATTATGTTGATATGAAATAATGGATAGAATAAAATATCGTATTATGTTGCATGCAAGGGTTCGATTCTTCCAGTTTATCATACTAGGACGAAAACAAATATAATTTTTTATATGTACGCATGCACGCATTTTCTAGGCTGCCTAATTGCATTACAAATGCTATCGAAAAAAGATATTTACATTCTACTGTTGTATGCATATTGATTAAGGATATTTAGTACAGTACTTTTCTTATTGCAAGATATTCATTAATCTTATTTGTACGTCTACGCATTTCTTGCCGTCACAATTCATTGTACCTATACACAGCATTGTATTTGTGTATTGTTATAGACAAGGAGTAAATCTAACGATTACGTATCATGAGACGCATGACAGATTGATAAAAAAGTTTTTAAGTTGTTCTGTACACACCACACCACACTGCAGAACAAATAACATGAAGGATACATATGAATACATCCGAAATGTGTTTTATAGAGTTTGTTAAGAATAAGTGCATTAGTAGTAGGCGATATTAAGGATGCTTTTAGTTTGGTAAAGTTGTTTGGTTTGGTTTTGCATAGATTTAAAGTTGATTTGCGGGGAGAAGTGGACTTGACTTTGAGGAGACTGGACGGACAATGGGATTTGGACTGATACATTATTATGTGATGGTAGTTGAGAGATGTTGAGTGATGCTAACATAAGCTGCTGTAATCTAAAAGGCTTTGACCTGTACGGAGGAGCGAGGAGAAGGAGAAGGGATGATGAGACGCGATGAAAAACTGGAGTGAAGTATCTGAACAAACGCAACTACTAAAATGAGCAATTGTACGTAACTCCCGAGCTATCGAATGCTCTATAGCAATTCTAGAGAGATACCAATGTGCGTCTCCTGTGCACTGCAGAGGAGTCAACTGAACAGCCGCAGGTCACTTTGATTACAATTAGCGGCTTGTTTCAGCCACATCATTTACTACCTTGGCTTTCTTATATGCAGATATGCAAACCAACAATGCAGTAGCTAGACTAGACTCTAGTGGTTTCGTTTCCCTCGTTCTCTCTAACTAATAGCTCTACTCGTATAATATCCAAACTACCTATCTGTTAAAAATCCAATCCAGATGCAATAATATACGACGAATACCTAAGTACAAAAACAAGTGTGTATTACTCTTGAATATATTAAGTAGGTACCTGACTATTTTACTATAACACTGTACTGTAGTAGTATGGAAAAGAGTTTTTAAAAGAAAAATACTTTTTTATTCTTACAAAGGACCATTTCGCTTCTTGTTCTTATAAACACCGTCTGGTCATTACGTCTGGTTTATTCGTATGCATCTTGCAGAAAAATTTTTGTGATTAGCAAAGGAATTCATAAAAATAAAAACTTCTCCATTCATATCTCAATCCATTTGCATAGGAGGATAGAGAATAGTTTTGCGTTTTAGTACGCATTGTTATATCTTCAGTATAATAGTTACATTTCCCAGGGTACCGATAAATAGGAGGGTGGAAATTCCTCCTTCATATTACATAGCTTTGTATTTTTATTAGAGATAAGTAGTTAGGGTTATCTAAAACCAATTACTTACTTATAATGCATTAACATTACACAAGTAGGTACCTAGTATACTGTATATCAGTCAAACTATTTTTATGTATCAAATGTGTTATCAGTAGCATGCATTTTTACTAACAATGCGTAATTCTACTTATATTTATCGGTTGGCTATTAATCAACTAACTAAGTACGTACTAAATTGCCTGAGTGCCATTAACGTTTATATTTGATATATGTACCGATAGATAAAGAATTCATTGAAAACGTCATCTTAGAAGGTTGCAATCATTCATGTGACTTTACTTGTGTAATTAACTTACATTCATTAATTAAAATGTTAAGTAGACTAGTTAAGTCTGGTAGCGAAGCTAAAGGTTACAAGGTAGACTTCCTCATTTCGAATTTTTAAACCGTTTCAAACTCTGAAACTTTGAAATGCAAATGATGGAATGCACAGTGAACTGATTTAAATTGGCCTGTAGTGTTTCTGTATCATTGAACATTGCAGAGCTGTGTATAACAACAATAATTTAAGTTTTAATTATTTGCTATAACCACGTAGTTGTACTTCTAGATTGATACCTACTGCACAGAACATTTAATTTCTTTCACCTTCATTGAACATAATTTCCTGAAAACCTGATTTTGATGTTGTAAATTATCATAATCATATCATGCAAGAAGGGAGGACTACTGTAGAGCTGATTAAATTCATTTACGTGAATATAATACATTACATACCTTTGCTACGCATTCTTACGCACATTACATACGAAAGTACTACAGTTTAGTCACGCTGAGATTACATTATAGTCAATCTGTTGAGTATGCTTATGCTACTGCTTTAGTTGCATTTAAATTAAGTTTGTGAAAATTATAAAGTCAGTGCATTTAGTGAGAGAAACATGTGATGAACAGAAATCAGTTGCAACGAAACTGATGTAAAGGAAAACAAAGGAAAAGAAAAGCTAGTAGAGGCAAGTGAAGTCAACTTAAGTGAATTAGAAGAGTCAATTAAATGCAAAGAACGTAGAAAGTTTCCCTGTAGGCCTTTTCCTTCTTATTTTGACACGCAAGGCAAGCAAACCAAAGAAAGTCAACTGAACTGCACACAAATGAAGTTCTCTTTAACTTGAGCCGTATGTTCCTTCGTTCATTCTGTTGTGTTCTTACTTTGCACAGTACATCATAAACTTGGCATTTTCCATTTCACTAGAATTCCTCACAGTGTATCCGCATAGAGCACACCACAAGAGTACTACTATATTGCAATTAGTCTTATATGTACAAAGAACTGATGATCAGGGAGTTGAAGTTTCTTTGGTGAATGCTTTTGTGGTACATATTGTGCAGCGTAGTGTTTTATCGTCGAATATGTGCACAGAATAGTTGAATGTCAAGGAACAAACGAGAAGTCTTTTGAAAATAGCCGATGTATAAATACTATAGAAGTTTGACTTGCATGCATTTGCATATAGGTACAGCTATAGTTAACTAATATAATGTACAAACACGTAAAATGCATAATGTACAAATAATATATGTAAAGTAGCTAGTATACAAGATAAAACCGAAAGCTCAATTAAATTACGTTACCTCTTGTTTCGTATTACATTCTGTACTTTGACTTTGTTCCCTTTGAGACTTAACTGAAATGTCGTATCGTGTCTTGTCGCTGTCGTCTTTGTTTTACTACTCATTAGTGTTGAAAATCAACCTGACTGATAGAAAGAGAGCAAATAGTCAGGCTTTCTTATATTCACCAGCATTATTAATACAACACACCCAGTTTTCTACTAGTTACACTGTACCTAATCCTAATATCATTAAATCAGTCCGGCCAGTTTACGTAAACATGGTTTCCATTTGTTTCCTCCCTTACAAATTAAGAGCAGGCAAGGGAACAAGGAAAGGCAGACCAATTCATCCAGCCTTATCAACTAGTGGATTCGATTCGATTACAATTACATCACATACATACATACGTGCTCCAAGTACCTAATCTGTATTATATAAAGGAATAATACGTAGGTACTTACGCAGTGCACTGTATAATACACACAAGTCAATTAAAATAATTTCAAGGAACATTGCACACTGCAGAAGCCGTAGAATAATACAAGTGACCCTATCTAATCCAATTTACTAAGAGAAAACAAGATAAGTTCAAACTGAATTATTTCATGATACAACTTACATTACCTTCGCTACATTACATTATTACTTATCGTTTCTTACAAATAAATAGTCTTCGGGGATACAGTTGCAATGTTCTCCATATCTCCAGCTACTTACAATAGATTTCCAAGTAGTACAACTTTACAACGCACATTTTACAATACAACCCATATATCTTATAGTCACCACTATCTATTTAATATCTTTGCCTTAGCTTTGGCCTTTGTACTCTATCAGCATTAACTATGCAAGAATTATCGAAGGATACTTGTGACCATTATTATAATACAGCCGTTTCGCAAACTCCGCTATAGATTACAGATATACGCTATAGGTACACTGTACTGTACACTACACACTAAGATAAGATGTAAGACCGGTTGAAAAATTACTCCGAGTGTAATTACGATTGGAAATCATGGGCGAGGCTACATTATGATGATGGTGATTATTATTATTGCACTGTGTATACGTTGATAGCTCGTAGTCTTACAATCTTGTCTTGTCCATCTGAAGCTATGGCCTAGAATGGATCTCGTCTCGCTATGTCCAGTCAAATATTTTAAAGTTCAACTTACTATAACCATTTTACACCCTTCAAAACTCAAAGTCAACGCAACTTACATATTAAGACAATAAAACCAACTTTTCAGTCTACATACAACTACTCTGCTATATTTAATTCCTCCCTTTCGTTTAACGACCTTAAAACACAATTTTTCTTTCATAAATTGCAGGCTCGTTAAAATGTAAAAAACTGTCATTTATTACTTAGAAAGTTTAAAAAGCTTATATTTTTCTGCCCCAATCTTTAGTAAGGAGCAGCTCTTTTGAAGCGGCAGTATTTACCAGTTTAATTAGCAACACATTTTTATAATTACTATATTTACATGTAGAAACTTGTAAAAGTTCTCATACAACGCAGTAAATGTATTAAAGCATCCAAAAGAGTACTTATTGCTATTCTAACCTAACCTAATTAAATGAAATTAGATGGGATACATGAGATAACTGAAAATAAACGTTGCAATATTTGTGGAGAATCGATGAGACAATGATGTAACATAAGTATTTATGTATTTAGTAATGCTCTATATGAAAAATGAAAAGTAGTGTTATAAATTGGAGTGTATTTAACCTCTGAGAGTGGAAGGTATGTAGAAATGTACAGAAAGCAATGTGAATGGTCTAGAAAAATCACAGAGTGTATTAGATAGAAGGTGATATTGCGTGCATGGATATAATACCGTGTAGAAAACGCACATATGTGAATTGGACATGGAGATGATAAAAGAAATAATAAAACGAAGGAAAAGGGAGAGATGCCATTAAAAGTGTTTCAACTTTAATATCTTCATTTCCTTATAGAGTACAACACAAGTGAGTTGAGTCGAGTGAATTGAGTCAGAGACAATACGGAGGAACGTCTTCTGCGCGTAATGTATTAGTCCGACGTGGCCGATGTTATCTTATCCGCAAAAGAAAAGGCTGCCGGTTTGGAGTGAAACGACTACCGGACACTGCACCGAACTGCTCCTGATGGAAGTTGCTTGTCCTGCATTTAATACTTGTAACTGAATGAAGCTACTGTTTTATGTATAGCTATGAAACCAAGGAAGAATCAATGACATGACAGACAGACACTATAGAGCTATAGAAATCCAAACCAACACAAAATCCAATGTCCAGGCCAGTCTTCTATACAACCCACACTGTCATGTAACAGTCCCATTGATGTATCTGTTGCTACATTGCTAAGGACAGAATTCAATACTTTTCCCATTCTATAGTGATCACATTGCAAGAGTTTCAAGAATTAAGTAGCTACTTTCGAAAAGAGAGGTTCTGCTATAGATACAACCGAGGAATACATAATGGAGCAGTCTATACACATTCTATATACTGCAGAATACATTATCGAGGTAATTGATGGACAGAGAATACATACACAAAACTGCACTATCTACCACAGCAAACTGGACATGTCAAGCTTTGGCTAATGACTAGATGTACAAAGTGTGTAGTACCACTGCATCTGTATTATTATGGAGTTGCCTCCACAAAAACAGGCTAGACGGGACAACTCTCCTATATAAGATCCAAGATACACGCGGATCCGATTAGATTAAATTTCCACTGTTTTACCATTACGTCCACTTATTTCTATTAAAACAGGACAACATCCAATGGATCCTCTACTCTCGGATTCTCTTCAATCTTCTGTACTGTTGTGTACAGAGAAAATGCAATTCAGTTGCACTATACAATACTTAGGAAATAAACAACGCCAACTGATTTAATTTCATATTCTTTATACTACACGTAAACATTAGAACAGATGACAAAGACATGAACATTGAACTTTTGGTATTCATACTTTTGATTTCTGGATTCTACAATAATGGTATTGGTTTAAATTAAGAACTGTTTTTTTGTAGAAGTGTTTGAAATCTTAGGGACTATACTGAATTTTTGCGAAGTTAATATAGACAGTTTGAGATCGTGCTAAAATAAACACTACTACTTGTTAATCATGATAGAGGAGGTGAGCTACTGATTCTTCTCATTACTTCAGATTACGTTGTCGAACCGGACAGGATAGTTTTCTCTACAGTGCGGTCGTAATGAAGTATGTATCTTGGTTTGATGTATTATATGCCTATCTCTGTAGACGAAGGTAAAGGAACTTACACGAAAGTGTACTAAGGTTTGCTCCATTAAAGAATCATTAAAAGAAAAGGGAGGAAAATATTACAAGTGGTTTACTTTATGGCTTTTACCTAAGCTGTGCGTTGCGTTGTTTTCCTCGATTAAGTAACACTATGGTGCTACGTCATGTTATCATAAAAAGGAAATAGCATAGCACTGCACTGTGTCCACGGTATACGCGTAGTTACACTGTTTTATATGTAGAAGTCGATATGTCTCATTAAGTTTGTACTACTGGAGTATTCAGTTGAATCTGCACTGTGTAGCCTTATCTAAAGATAAAATAAAATAACGACGAGCCAAGCAAACTGAGAAGTTTCGGTTGAGTGGTACGGTATGGTGGGAGATAGTGGGACAGTACACATTATACACTAGTACACAGCACAACGAAGAGGACAGGAGGCAGAGTGCAGAAAATATAGGAAAAGTCTTGATAATGCTAAACCAAAGTAAGTATTTATGTAGCCTGTAAGACTTTGGATCTTAAACTTGGTATAATATCATGTTGTTTTGTTCTCAGTGCATAAAGCCGAGTTTTACTACGAATTCTACGTTATCTTTGAGTTTTTGGTAGTTGGAAGTTGCTATCTGACTATCACTTTTGTGTATCACCCTTGCCACGACTCAGCTTGACTTGTTTTCCTCCTGTACTAGTATTTTCTGCTTTGCGTTTACTGTGGAACTGCTGTGCACGCGGAAAGCTTCGGCCAGCCAGGACAACATCTCTGATAAATTCACGACCGCTAACACGAATTTGCTTTCTCGAGGCACACATCAACCTCACACGGCACATGGGAGCTAAGAATATGCTCTGCTCTCTGCCACGCTTCCCCGTATACTTATTACACTATAGCCTATTTATTTACAACCCTGGCCTCCCTGGCCTTTAGTTACTATCTCCAAGTATACTCCACGCTTTCTATTGTCAAACGCACTCCCTGGCCTTGTCTTCATATTCTAGGCTTATAAATTACCAGAAGATAACACTGTTACTTCATTTTCATTGTACAAGCAGAAAAGGAGGGTGTAACTCTGTAGTGTAGTATTGTTTGTTGTGGATATCTGCACAAAATGTCTTTTTGTTCCTCGGGAGTAGCTAAACTCAGATCAACTTGGATATTGAACTGAAGTAAACTCATGTACTACGCATTGTAGCTCTGTCTATGTCCAAGGAGTGGACTACTACTCATTTCCAACGCATTTATCTTTTGTAGTAATTATAGTGATTTGATTTGTTCACATTGTTCACAGTGTTATGATTCTAATGGGCATAGAATATTCATAAAAAATACATTTGCATATGTAGTGAGAGTACACTTTTGTGCTTCACCTTTGTATTTACTCTTATTGATGAGTATTACATTTGGCAGGCTATGTAAGGCAATCGTATAATTATACTGTTACACATACTACGTAAGTAATATAAGGCGAAAGGTGTGTGTTAAGATATGATAACGATATGCACACTTTACACGCATAACTACACATACAATTGAACAAGAGACGGAACACGCCTTCCTCTGCACTCCTACTTGTTTCTCTAAGATATTCAAAATTGGAAATACTTGTCTCTTGTCGTTCGTCTAAATAATCAGTCAATCCTCTTGAGTCTTTGACTTTTCTTGCCTTTTCTTATCTTTACTTTATGGTATGCTAAGGTGGTGGTGGTGATGCAATGCGAGTTTCAACTTCCAAGTCAAGGCCTTCGTAATGTACAATACACGTACTACAAGACACGCTACACATCTCCGTAGAATCTTTACTTTTTAGCTCTAGATTCTCTTTTCCTCCTTCAGAAAGTTAAATCCTGTCAATATGAGACTAAAGTGCGTACTAATGGTTTATTTGATCTCCATCCTATAAAGTTTGCAAACAATCGCAATTCTTGAACACTTCTCTTCTGTTTCGTTTCTGGTAACACTGTCGGCTTGATAGACAGCTGCTTCCAAGAAACCTAAGCTTTCCTTATGCTTATATCTAAGCAATACAATTTCTTACGGAATATACTGCTACTGTAATACTGTATATTTAACTACCAAGTTGGTATGGAAGGATACATAATATAATTTTATAGACAGTTGGACATTTCTTGGAAAGTAGAGGCACCAGGGCGAAATAAAAAAGTTTTAACTCAAGTAAAAAAGTTGACATTGACAGGAAGTGCACTTGCCCTGCAATATAAAAAGATGACACGGGAGAAGTAGTGAAAGTACAATTACTAGTGAAAGTCAAAGGAAAAAGCAACACAGTGTTAAGTCTAGAATGTTGTATATGTAGTGCAGCTTTCCTTTGTATGTCCTAATAGAGGATTTTTGTAATATGATGGTATTTTCTACTAATATAGTATACATTGTATATAAAGAGGTTTAGGTATGTAGTTAAGATAAGCGACCCTACATACTTTTAGTACTTACATTATTGTACTTATCAGTTACACAGTTGCAAGGAGTTGGAGGCCTTTGGCATAAAATAGTACACGCATATCTGCATACGCAGAGTAGTGTATTATTCAGTAGTAAGTAGAGTGAAATGCATTTAGACTTGAATATTATTATTTTGACTAGACAGAGGCTTAAGTGTGCGTAACAGGATTATATTAGTAGACTGTGCATTTGGAGTTGTAGCGACTCGACTAGGTACTTTGGCTTGTGCTGACTTTCAATCAACTCGAGTTAAACTAAACTATAAAAAGAAATACTGGGAAGGCATAAGGGAAATTGGAGATAGAAAAGAAAAGGGTTGATGGCATTTGCCTGCTATTTACTCAAGAACATATGCAGTGCATTAGGGATTTCTTTTTATGAATAAGAGAGCTTATGCCAATATTTTCCTCAAGCCAATCCTCTTACATTAATATACTTTCACATCACTCCGCTTTACGTATCTCAACTTCTACCCTTTTACTCTATCTAAATACACGAGTTATGCATACATACTTAATACTCCGTAAGTTACCTACATTATAGTTAACTCTGAGTTACGATCAAAAACAAGAATTTATATTTACTCACTTAGACATATAAATATTATATCTAACCTCTTTAATTTCACATTCCGCTCCCACCAGTACAGATATCTGCATACAAAACGCAGACTGCAAATGCTCTGTTTTCTATACTTATGCATAAAAGTACAACTACAACATATACTTACGTATGTTCGTAGGTAGTTAAATGTAAAAGATTTACAGGAACATAAAGAAGCAAATGCGACTCACTTCACTTGACTGCAATGCTTTCTGCGTATGAATTTTACTCTCAAAAGTGTTTTCGTAGCAGCCGATTTACTTTTGTCTGCATTTTCCTCTCTCCTCTCCTCTCCTCTACCCATCCCATCACATCATCCTCTCGGAAAACAAAATTATACGGGAAAACCGATTTCCCGCACTCCGGGTGGCTAACAGCAAGAAACAACGTCGTACAACCAATCGTTATAGCTGTTACTCTATGTTTACACATAAGAATTACTACTACACCTTCGAACAACTTATAAAATAAAATCCACCTCTAGCCCCACATAAGTTCACTTCAATACCTACCTCCCCACATCTCCTGACGTGCACACGTCAAAATATAAAAAACTTGCACAGAAACTTCGCCAGCCCATGCCATACGCATACCACACCGGACCCACTCTGCTTCCACACACAAGACACATAAACGTTCTTATAACTATCATATCCCCCATAAAATATCTTCTAGTATGTACAATCCTTTACACTTTTCTCATTCTAAATGAAAATACCAAAATCCAGTAGAGATGCTGCATCTCTCTCGCAGATATAACATAACTTATATTTTATAACTTCTTTTTCCATTGTTTTCAAACAAACATACGCCATTTTTACAATTCATAGAGCACAGCAGCAAAACACTTATTTTAACATACATGAAATTGTGAAAACACGCCAAGTTTATTGCATCTGCATCTTTCGTAAGGGTTTTTGTCACAAATCCATGTTTCACATACAGTCTTTTCAGTGTCAAAATCAAAATAGAACAGTAGAATCCTAGCACTGCAGATCTGTTGAATGTTGCATTAGTAATAGTATACGTTGTATTTAGTATGTATCACTATCATCACTCCCAATGGAGGATTAGCATTAGAGTGACAGGTGAGATCTCTCAGATTTCTTAGCTTTGCTGGCCTGGAGACACCCTGTAGTTATCTTGACATTCATTTGACTAGCTCATCACAAAACAAGTGTAATAGTCTTACTTATTGTTAATTCACTCCACAGTGATAACGTTGACACAGATACACTATTTCTACTTTATAGACATGTACCGTACCGATATGTATGTACACAAGTAGCATAACGTTATACAATGCATTTAGATACACAGAAGTATGTATCTATGTCTGCATTCAATTCATATGCAACACAACACGACCGGCATTCGTCTCTCTCTCTGTTGCGTCGGCACCTTACTTATTATTCTCTTATCTTGTCTTGTCTCACTTGACTTTGACATTGTTGTTCTTTTCTTACAAATGTTTGCCGACAGCAGATCCTATTGCATTACCAACTACAACAAATCCTACAGTTTTTTAGTTTCCACATCATCGTATTGATGTGGGAAGGATGTGTCTCGAGGTGAATTTGTGTTTTATTGTTCTAGAGAGAATTAGAGATGTATTACACCATGTGAAACCACTTTATATATAAAAATGTGTAACAACTCCCATGTATTTTTATAACATTGAAACAAAAACTCTGCTATATGATACACTGCTACGTATGTATCTTAAAATCAGGGATGCCGACCCAGGGTTTTTGGGTTATTGGGTTTTTGGGTTTTTGAGCAAAAACCCGACCCACTTTTTTATCAAAAACCCATGGGTTTTTGGGGTTTTTGGGTTTTTGCTAGGCGGGAATGTAAAACACACCGTAATTTTCATAACAAATTACCGTTTATCCTGCAAAATATGAATATATTTGACAATAATAGTTAAGAACTATCCTTCTTCATCATATTGTGACTCAAAAAGAATAAATATTAAGTAATATACACAGAGTATTACATTGTTTTGGTAGCCCAAAAACCCAATAACCCAAAAACCCAAAAACCCCAAAAACCCACAAAAACCCATGGGTCGAGGGTTTTTGCTCAAAAACCCATGGGTTTTTGCATCCTTGCTTAAAATTCAGTTTAGAACTAATATTATAATGACAGTAGTGTAACGTAGTGCATAACTTTTTGCATTTACATTCGCTAACCGTAAACACGACATGCATTTGCTAAATTAAAGAGTTTATTCCCAAGGGGGAAGGAATAGTATGTAGTACAAATATTAAGAGAACACAAGAAGGTCAGCACGGACTATAGATATAGCTTTAGGATAGAAAAAGTTATTTTATTAGAGATGATATATATGTATAAATAAAAAGGTAGAGTATTTGTATTCGACCAGTGGTTCTGGCTTTGTATTTATGCTGATGTATTTTTTGTATTTTGAGGTTTTATTGATTAGGAAGTGAAAATGCCGTAAAAAGTCAAGTAAATTCATTGGAAGCGGGATATTGAGACGAAGCACACTCGACTGGATTGTATTGAAGCCTGAGTCCACAGGGACAGTAAAAATAAAAGATACAAAGTTGGTTTATAAAAAGAATTGTAGAGAAAAGTGGGTAGAGAGAGAGGAGAGAAAGGAAATCATAAACCTGCGAAGGAAAGAAAAGCCAGGGTAATGCTAACTCTTTTTGGATATTATAAGAATACGTATGCTAAGCGAATGGGAACAGATAACATGCTCGTTTTTTATTCTTGTGCACTTTCCCACAAGTGCATGGATGTACGTGGGTATAGTAGAGAAGAGCGTGTGTGGTGTGGTGTGTAGTGAACAAGCGATTTATGTACAATAAGTAATAGGAAAGAGATTCTCTTATATTTGTAATCGTGGATTTCTGGATAGAGAAATTCTGCCACATGGCATATGTGATAGATACATAATAATATGTCTGTGTGTATCCTAGAAGAAGAAGTGCCGAGAGAAAAGAGAGAAACTTGTGAACAGGAAAGAATAGAAAAATTTCATCGATTTCTGGATCAAAGGAAACATTACACTTCCACTCACAGCCCTAAAAACTATCGCTTCCTTACAAATACTTACTATTACCACTAGGTACAGAGAATTCCTATACCTAAGGATGTACAGAGAGCAGATAGCTATATTTACTACAATAATACCCGCTTCCACAGTTAAACCGAACCGATGTGATGCGAGTGACTGATATGACATATAATATTCCCTCCTTATGGAAAAAATATGAAATGAACACACGTACACACATGTACTTACTCCGTACCTACTAGCGTGGTATAAAGTTACGCTTTCCAACTATATCAAATATCTCAAAAACTACTTAGGTAGCACTATTGTGTAACGACAACAGTGGCTATAGGTTAACATTCTGTTTTTCCACCATTGAATCAAGCCAACCAAAACCAAGTGACTCAAGTCAAGTCAAACCAAACTAAACCATCACAAACTTCCTACAGTCATCCTAGCCATAGCAAATACACTGTCATTCCTCTCCTCACATCACACACAACGGACAGAACAATTCCTACACTAACCCAAAAATAAAATCATATGTGTGTCTCCGTCGCTCACTTTTATAACTTTACATATCTCCTATTCCAAATTTACGTCTCTCTACGCACTATTGCATTATTTTTACCTATTCGACATTCCTATTCTACTTTTATGTCTTGTATAAAACCTAATCCAGACTTACGTACGCATATTATATACCTATACATCGCAGGGCTCACTTTATATTAGTATTCATTGTAGACCATTACATTCCGATACTTACCTCAGATCTCGTTCTAAACGGTTTTCTAGAACTAGAATTTCAAACTAAATTCACCAGATACGTTGAAAAAATACCAAAGTAGTTACTGGTCTTGTCTCTTTTCACTTCTACTTCGGTTCGACTCTCATAGTCTCACCTCACTTCAGAAAACCGAAGTGGCTCATAAATATTCATATTCTTGACCTGTCAAGTTTCCCATCATGCATACTTCCATTGTTCGATATATTACTACCGTACACACGCAAAGCACTGCATTTTTCCATGCAAAACAAAGTAAACCTTCAAGTTCGACATTGCAATTTTCAATTGATAAGTGAATAAATCATCTTAGAAGTCTTATTTTTATATTTTCTGAACATTTTTACAATTTTACTGATATTCACAGTGATGATTCAGAAACCTATTAAAATTAAATATGCATTATTAATATCCAGTAAGATATTCTTATTCGCCTTTATCTTTATACTATATCACAGTTGTTTAGCTAGTGGAAAAATTGACCATAGTTTATTAGTAGTCGTGTTAAAAACACAATAAATACAAGAATATAAAAGTGTTTTGATAATTAAATTGAATAATTTTGTAAATAAATAAGTTAGCCAGGTCAACTGATGTCAAGACGTATAGTTTGAGTGACTGCGACTGTAAAGCCTTGGCTAAGTCATAAAAAGAGAAAAAGTATAGAGAATAATATGACAAGGAGTAGAAAAGACTGATGATGACTCGTGATTGATGTGGAGGTTGGTTTAGCCCCTGCTGTTATTATTGCTGACTGTAACATGATGCAGTATGAAATTCGGTAGAGTGGAGTGTGTGTAATGTATCGTGGCACATTATTGGAAGCCAGTATAGTAGCCTAATACTTATCAGCACAGAAATCTTGACAAATTCAGACAGAGACTTTACATTGTATAATTAACACAAAATAATGCACTATGCAATGCACAGATACTACACGCAGCACGTACTTTTAGAATAAATTAACAAACCAGCTTGAACCAAAACCCACGTAAGTAGGTAAGGTAAGTCAAGCCAAGGCAAGGCAAGGAGGAAAATGAAATAAAAAAATTGCAGTCAACTTTGCACATTACACATACCGTATACGAATAAATTACATGCATAGAAATGATACGCGTAGAGTACAAATCTTATTATCTTGATTGAACAAGGAGAGTATCACTAACACTAGCAGCACAGCACAGCAGTTAAAAGGATTAAGAAAATAACGTTAGTAAATGTATACTTAATGGATTATAATGTCTCTCTTACAACTTTTCAATGGAAAAACCTTAAGAAGCGAAGACAGAAACATTTGCAGAGAACAGCATGAGTCATGATTATCATAAGGAACAATTTCACTCGAGTCGGCTCCTTCAGGACTCTTAATTAATTTTCTTAACTTCCTAACTATGCCTCTCTAATACAAAAGTATATCTTTGTTATACTAATTCGTTGCAGTTAGGTAAATTACAGTTAATTTGCAGAACCACTTTGACCACTGTCTCTATACTCTATAGTAAATTAATACACACTAATGTATGTACATATTAAAAAGTGTATTTTTCTAATTTACGGCATAAAATTTACTTTCTTTTCTAAAGAAATGGTTTCTATGAACATTTTGTATTATCATTCCTTGAACTCTTTGTGGTTTTGCTCGTCAAATTTTCTACCTGTATGCATTAACCAATATCATAATATTCATAGTGTAATAAATGCAATACTAGACCGTATACGTGTTATAATTTGTCCTCTCGTGTAACTTTGATGTTATTCACTATGTATTAGTAGATTGAAATTTGCAACACAATGCAGTTCATCTGGTCAATTAGCCTGACCTGAATATTATCCGTACGAGTACATTATTGATGAGGACAATTTGCCTTTCAAGTTTCAGTGCAGGTATAAAGAATAGAGATCTTGGCTACGATTTATCTTGCAAAAGTGATTTCTAAAGAAAAGGATGATCATGGCATTCAGGTATTGTCGTACCTGCTTTGTATATTAAATCGTGCTACACTTGACTGGTCTGGCGTATGGTAATAATATACCAAAATGAAATCAGGTCGCTAACAACATACTCAATTACTACATTATTACAGTTCATGAATAAATTAATTAAAAAACATTTCAAAAAGACATTTTCGACAACACATGCGTTAAGGCTGACCTGACTGGTATTTGCCTCGCATACGCGAGAAATGGGAATGAAAAGAGCAGATAGTTCAGATAGTGTAATGAATAATTATACGCTATTGTTGTATTTCTATAAAGAGTGTCTTACTTTTTTCTTCTTGAAATCGTTTTCAGAAGATCGTAATGATAATTGTGTTCACATCATAATTCATCTTCATTTTTAAATATGAGGGCATTGTTAGCTAATGACTACGATACTGACATTTGTGATGTTGTTTGCATTATTGCATTGCACTTTTCTAGGAATGGTATACAAGAACACAATTTTGCTCTTATGATTACTATGAATGGGAAGAGGAAATGAAAAAATGAGGAAAATCATTTGCACTACTCAAGAATAATATCAAAAGAGAACAGTAGACAAATAATTTTCAATTGCTGTAAAACGACCCCATGGCGAGAGCAGAAATATAATGCAACAACTGAAAATGACAAGAGTGAAGTTGACATTTACTTTAATGTTAATGTCATGTCAGCTCTTATGAATATGCTCACTCAGTCCATAATAAAGACAGATAGTGTAATTGGATACATTGCTCTTCGTACGGTAAGCAGGAAAACTTAAGAATATCCTACCAAAAATCTAATTCATTTGAATTCACGAAATGTATTTTTCATTTCAAGTACCTACACAATTCAGTACTGTAATTTACCAAAAGAGTAATGTCAACTACTTATCCAAAATTCCTTTTTAGAAATAGTTCCTACAAAAAACCTAGTATGTCTATACCAAGTGTAAATACACCAAGGATATAATTTTGTGAAGTGACTGTAACTTTAGACTAAAAAGTACACAATAAAATAGGATGTAGTGGCATGTGCATAGGCACATGTAATATGTAAAATGTAAGTAATGTACCTTTTAAGGTGAATTGAGATGAATTGGCTTCACTTGCAAAAGTAAACCAGACCAAAGTAAGTCCAGGGAGAGCAGAGTTGTATTTTCAGTGCGTTTCCGTAAATATTAGGTTGAACTGACGTTGAGTTAAAAGTGAAGTAGCATTGGATTTCCTAAAATGAAAAATAAGAACCGAAATGAATTATTATGTACTGCATTTCTCTAAGGTAGACACATTTGCTAATTTTATAATGCATTCATTCATTCTTACACACAGAGTTTAGAAATTTACATGGATTAACAACTAATCCCTGCCCCAGTGTGGTATATTGCATATCTAAACGTTGTACCAGTATTCAATTCGTAACAAAAGGCTTCTGTGCATGTTTCAAATATAATTTTGTGACTACTAGGATTAAGTTTCTAGTACAAATTGATTGTGACCGACCACAACAATATAAAAGTGAGCACGGCAAGCTAGATGAAGTATTATGCAGTTTATTTAATGTACATTTTGTATACATAGATGATTCTGCGTTGTTTATAGTTTACGAGTCTAGCTGTGTATAGCAGCAAATTCAGTTCAGGGTTTGATACGAAATAATATGCATCAAGTAGAAGTAGAACTGAATACACGACACGAGCTAATCTAACAATAAGCTGGCTAAATCTATGTAAATGACGCCAACGACAGGAGACAAGGACTATCCATCATCATTACTGTAGCTGCACATAGTCCTTATAGCGGATCACGCTCCGCTTAAACATTCTAGTAAAGAAATACGAAAACAGACGAGCATAATACAGCTTTAGTGTCCTCCTATCATCAACACCATCATCACTACCTCGTTTCATACATTTTGCATACTTTACAGACTAGGCCACTGTATTACTGTTACCCAGTCTGTTGACACTCCTATAAACAAGGATATTCCTTCAGAGTTCAATAAAAACTGAAAATCAGTAGCACACAAAGCAACAAATTCTTTTTATCACAGGCATAGAAAAGCTTTGCATTTAATACGCAAATTGTTACTACAAAAACTACATTGAATAATATATGCTGTCAGTTTATACGTTAAATTACTTTGGAACCAATAACTAATACTTGAGAGATTTTAATTATAATTATTGATAATATTTTAGGTCGCACATTGGACAACTCCACCAAATCGTATTAGAAATGTAATAATTTGTATTTAATTTGTAAATTGAGTTATAATGGTTTTTGATAGAAATGGCAAGTTACGTATTCTAAACTGGGAAAAAGTTTTGAATTATTTTGTGAGTGGATTTAAGCAGGTTGGGGGAAAAGAGTGTATACTTGCCATCGGTGCATCCTTGAAGAAAAACTGTGAACTAGGAAATAGGATGCATTTTTAATGAGCTGCCTAAAGTGTGGTAGCTGGAGGTTTAGGTAGGTTAGGTAGTGGAGTGTATGGAAGAGAAAAGCGAAGGTATAATTTCAGAGTTGACAGAGACAGGGGATGTCAAGTGATGACAGAGAAAAAATGTCTTATTTGCACACCTCGATATAATGCATGGAGAGTTGTGTCTGAATGGCGTCTTCTGTAGACTCCTATACTGCAATGCAACGCCTGCATTTCTTACCATTTGGTTCCATTATTTAGTAGGTAATGCAAAACTATTTGCACTGCGATGTACCTGTATCCTGTTTCACTACAGGAAACTATGTCAATTTTCTTTTTCTGTTTCATTCTGCCATCTAAATGTATTATATTCTTAGCGAACGTTCTATCCTGGATAATACAATGAACTGCTACCTTAAATAAGTCATAAATTATGAATTCCTTCTCTGTAGTACATTGTATTATATTCTATGAAGAGTAAGTTCATGTTCATATACTCCAGGAGTATCTGTATTATCTTCGGATAGAGTTGAGGATGACATAGAGTACAAATACAAAGGAGACAAGATGATTATCATAAAGTTTCTTTGAAGAAAAGTCCCATCACATACAATGCTACTGTCTGTCTGTCTTCCTATGTCCTATTTTCAGTCGTCTTTCTCTTTTCTATCTCCATTATGCATATTTCCCTTGTTTTACCATCCAAGATTAATTCCAGGAAGAAGAGCATAGAATATTATGCATCCTTAACGGCACTGTACAATTTACAAGCAGGAAAATGCAAGACCCTGTCTTGTCTTAGGAAGTAAACGTAGTATGTCAGTCTTCTATTTAAATGTCGCTATATTACATCCTAAAGGTACTAAAATGCAACCGAACCGTATAAAGTATGGGATTTATATAAACTTGCTACGTCTATAATAAATATTTCGTTTTAATATGCAAAATAGGACTAGAGGACAAAAGTACCCAGTAGATAGTAGAGCTGTGCTCTTTAAAATGTACATAATTCATGCTGGAGTTAAATTGTAAATTGAGAAAGAGAGAAGGGCACGACTCACTCTTACATCATAACACAACATACAGGTTTCCTTAGCCTTGACTTCTATTCAATTCACTTGACTTCAATTTACCTAACGTATTAAACCATCCTTACAGTCTCTACTCCGTAATATATGCAACGCACCTTTGTACATATGCTACACGAAAACACATGTACACCATTACTTTATAGATGTACAGTAAGAAAGCTATAAAACGACAAATGTTTAGTTTGATCCTGTTATAAAAAGGAAAACCTCTAGAGCTGTAAAATACATTTAGTAAGCAGGAGAGATAAAGAAAGGAAAAGTTAAAATCCTCTCGCTCACTTTGGTTCAGTTGAGAGAAAGACAGTTTCAAGAACAAAGGATGAGGAAAGACAGAATAGCTACCCGGATAAAAGAAACCACAAATTCCTAAGGGAATACATCAATTATCATAGAAAAATAGGTCCTCCTTTCTCCTCCTCTTTGTTTCCTCCTTGGGGATAATTTTGTACTTGTGGGTTCCTTCAATGTGCATTACAGCTGATCAGATTATATAAAATATTAAGAAAATAAATAAATGATATATTTAATAGATAATTTGCTACTAGAATGTCCATCAGGATTCATTCAGGTAAAGGTCAAATGCTTATGTAAGTAGTTTAGGTAACATTGTTTTATATTTAGACCTGCGGGTGGTATCAACTATTATTTACTAGACTAATTTTCCGATGACAATAGGGGTTTATGTATTTACGCGGGGATAATGTCAACACGCAAATGAAACCTAAAGACTTTCGTAATAGAATTGATTAATTCCCTGAGTGTTATGAGTAGAGCGCAGTAAAACAAGTATTCAGTGATGCAAAGCGTAGGGTACTTATCGTTTGCGTTTTATGATGATGGGTTTGCCATTTGTTTAAATATGTATAAAAATGGGAATCTATTTTCTGTAGTGATACTTGTAAGTACATGTATTAATAAATGAGTCAGGCCTATGCAGGTTAAACATCTGCATGGAATAATGATAGGACATTTACATAAGCATCTCTTGTAGGTTGTCTTACGTAGTTTCCTCCTTACATAAGTGTCTATGTCGAAAAGGAAGATTATGTAAGAACTGGAATATTTATATTCATATCTCATAGGAGTTTGTTTATTTAGTTGATTTTAAGTGCAAGACAGGAAACTTAAGTAGCTGGACTGCACAACAGAAAATCTGGTTCATAAATACACTTTTAGTGACCATGACTGGCCTAGCGCAGTGTAAGTTAGACATTAGACAGCTAAAAGTCAACTTTACACGAACCATGCAATTTTTAGTTGGTTTACCACTTGCTAATTCAACAGCTAAAGCCAAATCTACTCACGTCACGACTCCTCAGATACAGACTGCCTTGCTGTCTCTGGTTTCTCAACAACAGAACAGGAGCAAACCAAACCACCTCACTACTCTCGAAATGCACCACTGCGACACAACTAACCTACCTAACCTAAATAAACAGCGGACAAATACTCCCACACTCAATTTACATAATTTTACAACAGTTAGGTCACTCGGTGACTTGACATTATCCGGGTCTCCCTACATTTCTCCGATTCATCCTGTCAACTTCAACTATACCTGCTCAGACAACACAACTCAACGAAAACGGAAAGTTCACTCAAACCTATCTCTAATACAAATACTACAACTCTCACAATATCACAATGCACACCTATCATGCAAAGGTAACTATTGTCATATCGTGGTTAGAAAAGCTCTACTATTCATATATATTTCACTCCAACCGAATTCTAGCAATTTCTACACAGAAACTCCTCCAAAAACCATTCCATCGAACAAATGGCAAACATTCTGACATTTCTCTGATATCCATATCCTGAATTCAGATAATTTCGACACTTTTGCGTTTCCTCTCCCAGCTGCAACACCCAATGTTCCATATTCCTGGTTTATTTTCAAACACACCGTTGTGATGCGTCAAACGCTTATGAATGGCTTACAAGGAAAAACAAAAGATATTTTCCAATTTCTACCATGGCTTTTTGACACCTTTTCATTTGATGTCATAACATGATAAGACAACACAAATAATCACTAAACCTGCTTTCCCAAAGTAATGCACTCAGATAACATATTAAATGCCTTTATCACTTATTTAGAAATAGAACCTACTCTTGACAGTAAAATACCTATTAGTTGAGTGTAGTAATAATAAAGTGCATCAAAAATATTCTAAGTAATAGTAAAATTTATAAACAAAAATATATCGAGCAAATCGATTTTCTTCGGTTTGAAAGGAATTATGCTTAGATTATCTATTTTAGACAATGCAGTGTGGTAAACAAGGAAAGCTTGCAGTAATTGTGGCATGAAAATGAAACATTGAAAAGAATTTCATGTCTTTTGGCTAAACATGACAGAAAGGTAGAAATTGATTTTTGGCAAATATAAGTATACACTTGAAACTTCAAGTGCAAAAGTATTCGCATGGTTATCAAGTTATCACTTAAAGTGTATTGTGGTATGGCCTATTAGTGATAAATTTGGTGCATGCAACTCAAAGCATTCTTTTCAGCTATTAAAACATCGTAAGAAGCATTAAATACGGAGAAACGAAGCACAAAGAGAATAATAATGTTTACGTGCGGAATGAACTGGAAAATAAAGATATTATGAAGCTAAAGCGATGATTGAAGGATGTTTCATTTTAGTTTTTAGCCGAAAAAACAACAGAAAACACTATGTCTAAATATTGTATCAGATCGTGAGCACAGCAATAAAATAGGCTCGGCTAGACAACATTTACCTAGTGAATTAGGCATGCAAAACACAAACAATAAGCACCATTTGTAAGTGCACATGGTTTTTACGTGTGTAATGGATGTACTACTGAAAAGATACCTATAATAATACTCTTGGGAATTAGCCGCGTTACAATTTCCTAGTTTATTCGAATGTATGTCAAAGCGTGTTTAATTTACTCTGGACTTGCGGAGCACTCCGAACTGAAACATGAAAGTGTGTTCAGGGGTGCAGTTATGGGCAACTTGTCTATCGCTAATGTCAGTAGTGTTTTAGAAAATAGTGCGTACAACTTGATTTCATTCGCACACAGAATCACACAATTTTATTCGTAGACCAAAATTATGGTAATAAATGACAATCAAGAGAAGACTAAAATACTAATTACTACTGGACAATACTTTATGAAGAATACTAATTAGTTAGGCTGATGAACTAGAGAAATTAGTTTGGACCGGAAATATTACGACTTACTTTCACACTTACTCAATCGAATCTTAGCTTGACTTAACTTAAAAGAGACGCCGATAAAATCTAACGGCTAAAGTAAACGGCCAACACATACAATAAAATGCCATGCGCGGCCACTCAATACAAAATACAAAATATTGAAATGAGAAAAGTATAACTACTCTAGACTAACACACTACACACTATTCAACATTCCGCCCACTTTGAATCAGCACGATTCAACACAAACACGAAATGTTAGTCCTCATCCAATGGTAACAGACACAATTTGGCAATGGGTCGTTGATATTCTCCAGTAGCAGTTTTAACTGTCACTACACGGACAATGTCATCTTTCCCAGGATGGGTTTTCACTATTCTTCCTAGATTCCACTTGAGGGGAGGCAGATTTTCGTCTTTAATTAGCACTAGGTCACCGATCTTAATATTTTCCTTTTGAATCCACCATTTAGGGCGTTGCTGCAGACGAGAGAGATACTCCGTTGACCAACGCTTCCAGAAATGCTGGTAGATTTGCTGTGTTCTTTGCCATCTCGACAAACGGTTTTCTTTGATATGAGTCAAATCTGGTTGGGGAACAGCAGTCAACGCGTCGCCAATCAGAAAATGACCAGGTGTAAGCACAGATAAGTCATTAGGGTCACTTGAGATCGCAGTAAGAGGACGAGAGTTGAGGCACGCTTCAACTTGAGCCAGTACTGTGATCATTTCTTCGATACTTAAACTTGAATTTCCGATGATCCTCTTTAGATGGAACTTGACAGACTTGACTCCAGCCTCCCAAATACCACCCATATGGGGAGAACCACTAGGATTGAACTTCCACACCATTCCCTTGGAAGTTGAGAAGTTAGACACCTTTTCATTGAATTCTTCAGTTTCCATTAACCGAAGCCACTCCTTCATTTCATTGTTGGCACCAACAAAGTTAGTGCCGCAGTCACTGCGTATTTCGGTACACATTCCTCTTCTTGATACAAATCGTTGTAACGCAGCAAGAAACGCCTCCGAAGTCATATCGGTAACCAGTTCAATATGGATAGCTCTGGTAGTAAAACAAATGAATAAACATATATAAGCCTTGAATGTTTTCTGACCTCTTCCTTTGATTCTTGTGATCATAAAAGGGCCAGCAGAGTCAACGCCACACTTTTGAAACGCTCTTCCAGGGTTTACACGTGCAGATGGAAGATCACCCATCATTTGCTGTGACACTTCAGCTCTCTGACGAAAGCACACAATACATTTTCTTACGAACAGGCGAACGACGTCCCGTCCGGAAAGGATCCAAAACTTCTGCTGCAGCGATGCTAACAAAAGTTGGGGACCTGCATGGAGATTTATCAAATGATAATAAGACACAATTAATTCAGTTAAGAAATGTTTTTTGGGAAGTAAAATCGGATGTTTTCTGTCATTGGAGAAACTAGAATTCTTCAATCGACCACCCACTCTGAGAACACCGACACCATCGACGAAAGGACACAATGATTGTATTCTGCTTTTCGTCGGAAAAGACTTCTTATTTTTGATTGCATGAATTTCTCCGGCAAACTCGATAGATTGAACAGTTCTAATCCAATGCAGAAGAGAATTGTTCAGCTCTTCTAGTTTCAAGACACCTGTATTTTCCTCAACTTGCTCCTCTTTTCTTCCTTTTTTGACGAGCAATTTGTTCTTCAACTTCCGGATTAAACGGCGCCAATGAGCTGTTGCACGGATAAGTTTGGGAAGTGAAGAAAACTTGTGAAGCAATGACATATCTGCTTTCACAAGTCCAACAACGATTTCGACACGTTCTTCCTTATAAATGTCTTCCGTAGGTATATCTCCAAGTGTAGAAACAGGGAGATTACCTGAGCAGAGCCACTGTGGTCCACTCCACCACAAGGGATGTTCAGCCAAATCTTCTGGAGAAATTCCTCTCGAGGCACAATCCGCAGGATTATGCTCGCTCCTAACATGCTTCCATCTTTCGCTTGGGAGAATGTCTTGAATTTCGGAAACTCGGTTGGCGACGAAAGTCTTCCATCTCTGAGGAGGAGATGCCAACCAAGCCAAAACAATAGTAGAATCTGTCCAACCATTTATTGTTTCAAATGGCAAATTGAGTGATTCACGAACACATTCTATTAGCCTAGCTAATAAAACAGCACCACAAAGTTCCAACCTAGGTAGGGATTGTTGTTTTAGAGGGGCAACCTTGGTTTTGCCGGCCACTAGTTTCACTGTAATGGAATTTCCACAAACTGTCTGCAAGTACACAGCTGCAGAGTAAGCTTCTTCAGATGCATCCGAAAAACCATGTAGATGATATTTCACTACTTCTGAATCCAAGTCCATATTCGTCTTTGACATGCACCTTCCAATCTTGATGTTTTCCAATAAAGGAAAGTCTTGTAAGTGTTTCGTCCATCTCTCATGCAAAGATTTCGGAAGTGGGGTGTCCCAATCAAGATTGTTTCGCCATATTTCTTGTAAAAGTAACTTTGATCTGATGGTTACAGGAGATAACCATCCAAGAGGGTCGAAAAGTTTTGCATTTTCCGACGCCACAATTCTTTTAGTAGGATTGTCCGTTGGGGATACTTTGACTGTGAATGAAAAGCAGTCCATTGCAGGATTCCATTGAAGTCCCAATGCTTTCACCTTTTCATCCACATCAATACGTAAAGGTAAATTGCTCTCGCGTAAGTTAGGAGGCAGAGATTCCAAAAGCTTTGACGAATTCGAAGACCACTTACGGAGCTCCAATTTTCCTTTCTCCATTACTTGTAGAAGTTCTTCTTTTAAATGTTGAGCTTTCTCTTCACTTTCAGCACCAGACATCAAATCGTCGACATATAAGTCGCGTAACAACACAGCTGAAGCTTCAGGAAACTCTTCTCTTTCATCCTTGGCTAGTTGTTGCACACACTTTACTGATAAATACGGTGCACACGCAGTTCCAAATGTAGCTGTTAATAAACGGAAGTCCTTTATTGGATCATTTGGAGAGTCTCTCCACACAATCCGTTGTAGATCCACATTATCTCGATGAACTTTAAATTGTCTAAACATTTTAGCAATGTCTGCAGTAAATGCCACTTTATGAATACGAAATCGCATTAAAATTGTGATTAAGTCATGCTGTAATTTAGGTCCTACCATCAAGTTGTCATTCAGGGAAACTCCAGAGGTGGACGCTGCAGATCCATCGAACACTACACGCAATTTAGTTGTAGAGCTGGATTCCTTGAAGACACCATGGTGAGGCAAATAGTATATTTCCTTCGTGTCGTCGATTATCTCGCATTCTGGAACAGGCTCCATGTGTCCCAAGTCCAAGTACTCTTGGATGACTGCAGAATATTGACTTCGCTTTTCTGGGTTGACAGAAAATCTCCTTTCCAATTGCTTGAACCGTTGGAGAGCAGTCCTTTTAGAATCTCCAAGAGGTTGCTTCTTTGCCTTGAAAGGCAACTTCACTGTATACTTTCCTTCACTGTCACGAGAATGAGTGGAGTCGAAATGCTCCTCGCATGCTTTTTCTTCGGCGGTAAAAAGTTGTTTCCGGGGAATTTCCTCAATTTCCCAGAACTGTTTTAATGTATCACTAAAGTCACATTTAACATGGTGAATAGAAACCATGTTTGTCTTTTCATTGTCGCACTTTCCTCCAACAATCCAACCCAACTCAGTCTCAAGTGCTAGAGGAGCTCCTTTGGGGCCTCGAACTTTTCTTCCTCGAATGATTTCTCCATACACATCATTTCCGACTAGGATGTCGATTTCAGACGGCTCATGAAAATATGGATCGGCCAATTGTAAATTGTTAAGATGAGTCCAAGTAGAGTAATTAAGAGGGTGATGGGGAAGTTTTCCTGTAATTTTTGGCAAAACTAATGCGTCAATGTCAATGGAAAACGTGTTAATTTTAGAAAATAACTGTACGTGAACCAAAGTTTGAGATGTTCCAACTCCAGCGGCTCCAAGTCCTGTAATGGGAGCGGTCACTCGATGTCTTTTCAAGTTTAGCTTTTGAGCACAGTTTTCCGTGATGATGCTCGGTTGGGACCCATTGTCCAACAGCACTCGGCAAGTATGTTCTACGTTTTGTGAGTCTTTCACGATCACTAATGCTGTATTCAGTAACACGTGTGGAAGTCCTTGGCCTCTTCTTGAAAACATCGTCTCCAAGGCAGGCTGAGGTCCAGTAGTTGCAGTTTCCTTTTGCTCCTTAGGCTCCTTAGGCTCCTTCGTGTAATGAAGGAGAGTATGATGGCGTAGGTTGCAAGTCTTGCAATTTCCAGCCTTACACTGATTAGAGGAGTGATTTTGCTGTAAACAATTAAAGCACAATGAATGTTTTTTCACTAAAATCAGTCTGTCTGACACATTAGAGTTTAGAAATTGTTCACACTTATACACATAGTGATCTTTAGCACAAATGCTGCATTTTGGCATTACAGAACCTTGATGAACTGTGGTAGATGCACTTTTCACATTGCGACTTTCAGTCGGCTTTGGAAGGGGAACACTTTTTGATTTAGTTACACCAGCTGCAATTGTTATGCGAACGTGATGATCCAAAAATTCAATGAACTCCTTGAAGGTAGGCAGTTGATCATGTTTCAACGACCTCTCCCATTGTAGTCTCGACTCAGTGTCCAGTTTTCTCGTAATAATATGTATTACGATAATGTCTCCAATTTGCTCAGGAGGAATTTTTAATACTTGTAGTGCTCTCATGCACTCACCTGTAGTGTCCACCAATTTTCGTAGAACTGCAGGGGCTTCTTGTACAATGTTTGGCTGGCTCAGCAAACGGTCCAGATGAGATTTCACTATCTCACGCTTATTTTCGTAGCGATGATTCAGAATCGTCCAGGCTTCAGCATAGTTGTCGTTTGTGACATTTATTGATTGAAGAAGTAAGGCTGGCTCACTCTTCAATGCAGACTTCAAATATTGAAGCTTCTGAGCTTCACTCAATGATGTACTGTTATGAACAGCTGTCTCGAACAAATCTTTAAATGTTGTCCACTTCTGTAAGTCACCGTCGAAGGTAGGTAGCTCTAACTTCGGTAGACGAATGTCGTTGTGTTGCTTTACCTGCTGGGGTGCAGCAGCTTTCAATGTCTTTTTTATGGTGTTTAAATTACTTTTAATTTGATGGAGTCTGGTGTCCTCCTCAGTATACATAGGCTCATGTACCTGAATATCCGCTTCATCTTTGCACTGTGTAACGATGGAATCGTAAAGATCATCGTTTTCTCGAATAAGTCTAGCTACTTTTTCGAGCTGCACTTCCACATCTTCCTCGTTGAGAGGGGCTGCAGGGTGTCCGTCCACAAGGGTTTTCAAGTGAAGGACTCTGCCTTTTAGAGCTGTACGCTTTTTGCACAATTTATTCATTCTTGCAATGAATAAATACTCAACACAGTTTGAAATAAAAGTTAAATGTTAATTACGTAACTCACGGTCCAACTGACTATTTCTTTTTAAGAAATGACACAGAACAGGAACTCTTTTATGTGAATGCTGACCAGGTAAGACGACTGCTATCCAAAGTAACCGTTGACTGCTGGAGTCCTATAGTTGAACGATGGCTCAGTGACAACTGACAACACACTCGACGATCAAAAGAGGTTGACAAAAGTCCAAAAACTACTTTCCACAAATAAAGTTGAAATGTTTCACAAATCTTGAAATGTCAAAACATCCGGCTCGAAGGACCAATGTTCAGGGGTGCAGTTATGGGCAACTTGTCTATCGCTAATGTCAGTAGTGTTTTAGAAAATAGTGCGTACAACTTGATTTCATTCGCACACAGAATCACACAATTTTATTCGTAGACCAAAATTATGGTAATAAATGACAATCAAGAGATAACTATAATACTAATTACTACTGGACAATACTTTTAGTAAAACTACTAATCAATTAGGCTGATGGAATTAGAGAAATTAGTTTGGACCGGAAAATTACGACTTACTTTCACACTTACTCAATCGAATCTTAGCTTGACTTAACTTAAAAGAGACGCCGATAAAATCTAACGGCTAAAGTAAACGGCCAACACATACAATAAAATGCCATGCGCGGCCACTCAATACAAAATACAAAATATTGAAATGAGAAAAGTATAACTACTCTAGACTAACACACTACACACTATTCAACAAAGTGCAACAACATTTATATATCTATAGTGTTTATAATACAGTCCAACACTGTAGCATAATAATGAAATACTGTACAATCCACTAATCCTCCAAATATGATAAGCAGATGTTAATTTAAGGTGACCTTAGCAAAAGAAGTACGTATAGGCAGTAGTTAATTTTCAATTACCTATGTAAAATTTAGGTAATTTACGTAGGTAAAAGTCCGTATCTAATTTACTATCTATTTAAGTCTCCTTTTATGCTCAATATACAAGAATATATCTATAGCTTATAGTTTGTAAGAGAATTCTTAGGAATATCAATCCGTAGCCGCACTCATTACTACTATCTCAGAGGAAAATTAATTAGACATCAAATATTTATTGACTCTATCCGTCCCATCGTTTCAGCCTACCTGACATTACTTCACTTCTGCCCACACACAAGCAAAGAGTAGTAGTGCAAGTTCACTAAATGCGAATGGCAATGTATATTCTCTACATTGTCTCTTGATTCCAGCTTCTGTACAGTGCTACGAACGTGTTTTGCGAGTTACACTACACGTGGTGTGATATAATACATCGTTAGATATAGAAATCAGGGCTATAGAAAATTAAGCGTAAACTTATATTGACATATTGTACAACAGAGGTTATAATATGTCCACACTTAAACTTAAGGCGGAGGGAATTTCACTTGGATAGACATAGTTTATGAATATTATGCAAGAGAGGAGGACATAATGTTGCTCTGCTCACGATGGAAGAGTAAAGATGACGAAGTCGGAACTACTTTGGAATTGACATGGAATGGTTTTGCCCATACAAAGCATCTGAAGGAAACAAGTCTATTAACAACAGAACGTTTTCAGTATGAGCAACCTAACCTGCCCTGGTTTGGTTTGGTTTGCTTATAAATACAACATGTGTGTTGTTCTTCTTTGCTTTATAGGAAATTCAGGTGTATTTGTATTCCAGTACCTATATAGCACTCTCAGAGAGATAGAAAATGAATTGTGACTAGATATTGCATATGTAACAAACCTACTAGGTCGGAGGTTTGGTTCACTACATAAGTAAAGTGTTAATCAAATTTTCAACAAAGACTATTTATTACTCTATATGGGACGAACGGTAAACAAGCACTTATATAACACGGGAGGGTATTAGGGGTAATGGCTTTAAAAATATACACAGAGGACAATGGAAATGGGTCTGTTAAATATAATAGCAGGATGTTTCTCATCGTCACGTCAGCAAGGCTGCATAGTACACAGTTTTGTACCTGGTACGCAGGATTAGATTCTTTTTAGGTCATTTTAAAAATTCACGTTCCCGGAAAAGACTTAGAGAACAGTCAGCATTGACTTTCAACTTTCCTTTCCGCTGCGTAAAGAGTTTCCTTATTTGTATAAACACTGAACCTTGTAATTTATTGCATAATTTAGCTTGCACAGTACCTAATTAATGCTTTCCACTACACAAGTTACAAATAAAAAATGCTGCAATATCACAGAAATGGCAACGATAAGTATATATTCTAACTAAAATGGCAATACGATAGATTTTCCCGTGTTATATCTAAATGTAGAGAAGAAAAGTTCTGAAAACCAATAATAGATAACTAGAACTGGTAAATACTAACAAGTATACACTCATAATGATTATCAATACGGTTTAGGTGAGTGAGAGATGGGATGGAGAAAGCGTAACACCTAGTGAGAACCTTCAAGAAGAATCTTTAAGGAGGACGAGGCCAAAGAGAAAGCGGAGTTTGTAAATAGTATTGGAATACCTAGGTAAGGCGGTACCTGTTATCTATCTCTAATGTTTAATAGTTTCTCTACACTGTGGAAAATCCTCTGAGATTGGTAGGATTGCGGTAAGCGGGTAGGCACCATCTGACTCACAGTCAGAGTTGAGTCTTTCCTAAGCTCCGCTCTCCAGCTTTACTTTACGTCAAGCCAATCTACAAATAAGACTGAAGAGCAGTCACACAAATTCGGATCAACTATTTGTCTGCTATTACAAATATCTAAAGATACTGAATACGTTCGTCTATAGTTTAACACGTTTATTCTATTTTTATTCTACAACTAGGAATTTGTTTTTGCCAATACATCTAATTTTATATTATCAACAAAAAATTGTTACACTTTTTAGTAAAATGAATGAATTCAAAATGCAACTTTATTTTAGAATAATAATTACCATTGTGTATTTCATCATTTGTATGTCTTTAGCAGATCTAAAGGACAGAAATGTAGCACTGTGGTGGTAAAAGTGTAATAAAGAGAAGAAAATCTATATTTTGCCATTTTCTATAGAAATGGTTGTGCGAAAGTTAACTAAAGTGCTTTTCTTTTCTGGAGCTGCATGAATTGACAAGGGAAAAGATAGGAAGCGTAGGTTTATATGATAGTTGTATAAGGAATGTACAGTTGTGGAAATAGAAGTTGAGCGAGGCAAACACGAGAAGTGAACTATTGAATACTCAACCCTTTAGCCCACAGCATCAGCAGAATCAACATCACTTTTGCCCTTCTCCGATTTCCTTGTCTTCAGTTCCTAGTACTACACTATATTATATGTATCTGTATAGAGAAAACATGTTCCCGTGTAATATCCCTGGTAAAGTGTATATAAAGCAGTATAGGGTCTGGCAGGGGATGATGTATCTCCAGTGCAAATAAAAGAATAGAAATCACGAGAAATGAAAGTAACTGAGCAGCAACAGCCGTGTGAGTTCATCTAGTTTCCCACCGTTCTTCCCACGCTATAGGTTATGTAAGGAAGAACATATTGTAGAGAAACATAAGGATATATTGTAGTAGTGAACAGTGAATCCAAAGAAATGCACTAGACAAAGGTTTCCTAAGACTAAGATACACATTGAAGTTTTATAGGTAGAATAGATGTACCTATATATTATAATACCCGGAAAAGTTGTCTAGGAAGAAATGCGAGTGTTTTATGGTATGAACTGTTCTGTTGTGTGCACAGTAAAATAAAACAATGCAACAGAACGTAGACTAGTGAAGTAGAAAGTGAAGAGATACCTAGAGCATAGTGGGGATAGTGTAGTTATGTAATAGTAATATGTTTTGTTGACTCTTTCTCATAGTTTAGACTTTTAGAGAAAGATATTCCTTTCAACGTTCAATTCAACAGAGCTTTCCTTCCCTAGTCTTGGTTTGACTTCCTCCCTTCCAGCTTTCTCGGTTCATCAAACCAGATTCTCAGTTTAGTCAATGTGAATCTCAGATTTTTACTCGTCTCTATACATATAATCTCCTCTTAGCTTTCACTACCAAAAATTCTCCGTTTTGTTTACAAGATAGTTTTATGGGAGAAACCATATTAAAATACAGCTTTTACTTAATAGTGCAGAATGATTCGTTCCAAAGTAAATGTGAAATATATTAACTTTATTATTTCAACATGTGTACTCTACTAATATTAATTTTGGAAACAAAACAGTCCAGGCCAGGGCTCTCAGCAGGATAGATATATTGACTAAAGGGCAGACCAGGACTGATATAACATATAAGAGTGTAACCTGAGGCAAAATAAATTTTTCATCATGACTCTCTACAAGTTTTACATTACAACCTAGTAGCTCAGCTAAGTCAGCAGGAATGGAATGTCGTCTAAAAAACAATATACTTCAGATAAGTAGGAAAACTTTTTTACAAGATTCTGTGTACTTTCTAAGAAAAATTGGAGGAAGTCAAGTTTAGTTTATGCTCTCGTATGGATGATACTCCTATGACTCTCGTCTTCCGTATGGTGCTAATACATAATACATACTATGTATAAGTTTTACAATACAACAACAATATCAACCAAGCCAAGCTTATAATCCAAGACTTTTCGGTTACTACTATAAGCATACATATATTTATATGGTGATAAACTGTAGGAAATTCGCCATCTAAAAATGATGAGAAAAATAGAGTTTCTATAATGCATTGCGTAGTGTGCTCTACTAGTATATTAGATTTGTAGAATTGGAACTGTATAGCTGTGTTGTGTACGTGGACGTGGAGCAAACTGAAATGGGAAAAGGATGGATGGGATGAACTAGGAAAGAAATCCGTATTAGAAGAGAATGGAAAGAAGCCCGTCGCACACAACACAACAGAATGGAATATACGAGTGGAGTGATCGTTGCAATTCGCTCGATGGAGGCTAGTCCATGATGATCCATCATTTCCTCCAAAGCTCCGATTTATGGACCATTATGGGACAGTATTATGGGAGAATCTCATATCAAATCTTCTTCAGTCAAGTCAAGCCAAACCAAGAAACAGTAAAGCACACTGCATTTCCTATTTTTCAACAATATCCAACCAAACGCTGTATAACTGTACATAACTCAGGTCTTACCTTACTTATCCACAACATAGCACCACTTTTTTCTATTTTATCCCCACAATAACCTTGAATGCTGTATGAATGCAACTTTTAATGCACTAAGTACATTTTACGATGACTACGGTCAAATCTCAACACTTTTCTCAGATTACTTGCAAAAAATCAAACCAGCTTCCTACTTCTGTCACCACATCACTCAGCAATTTCAAATTCACACACTCAACAACTACACAATTAACTATTTACTTCATTTTACTTAGCAATCTTCTCTTTAGTAAAATGTTATCTCAATCTGCACTGATACTATCGCAATTGCAATAATATTCAATTGAAATTATTCCTTCGTTTAAATTCTGAATACTAAATAGTACTGCAAAAGATTATGAAAGAGATTATAATATATGTTTGTGCACTATGCACTATACAAGATAACAAAATCTAACTAAATATAATGAAAACATGTTCGTGTTCTAATTTGACTAACACAACACAAAACACAACGCTACAGGCTATATAGGTACATTATCATAATAATGAAAACCAAACCACATCGTTAAAAGTTTATGTAGTGCCAATTTAGAAAATTAAATTGGTGTGAATAATTGTGTGCACAGCTTACACATAGATTTAATTAAGTATAGTACTGACTGAACTACCCACTTGGACTGATTTCATCACAAGAGATGAATATTTATTTTATGATGTGCATTCGTTAAATAAATTGATTGAAATCACATTAAAAATGAATGGATCCACCATTATAGTAAGGAATTTGAAGAGGTAAAGTCAACCCTTTATGATATTAAAAAGGGACACGAAGAGTTAAATCTCTTTTGGTGCACATTTAAATGTTATTGATGAAAAGTTGTAGTGAATGGAGTGGAAAGAGATGAACTGGACTGGACTTGAGTTTGGTTGCGTCGAGTCGACTAACGGGGATTTCCTTTTGGTGTTCTCTTTTGAATAGAGGAGTAATTCCTCTTATACACATGAGATATCTATTCAAGTATGTAGTAGATGAAAGCTTAGAGGAGAGAAAAGCACGTCTTTATTCGAACAATACGAAGGAAGGATAAGTAAGCACTAATGCCTACTTTTGAAATGATTCTATTCAGCGAGGGATAAAGATCATCTCGGCTATTCTTGTAGATATCGCAGAAGTGTAGTCGTGAATAGAATGCATATACAGGTAGATTGAAAAGAAATCTTATTTATATTCATTAATGCTAACGTTGTATTTACGAAGTTAATTAAATAAAGCAGGTTAGGCTGAGCAAATAGCTAAACGCTATTATCAAACCTCTATGGGAAAAGTGCTTTAGAATTTGGTTGTGATACACACGTTTCACAAAAGAAAACTTTGGTAGAGTGCTAACGCTTATACGATAAAGGTAAGTTATATGCTTAAAGAAATATTCGCAGTATACAAATGAGAACAGGAATTCTACATAAATTATTCTCTTGAAAATATAGTGTGGTATAACTAAATGCATGCACTTCATGACATTATTTCTAAAGATGAATATGAATTGAACAGTCAGTTTAGAATTTGCAATCAAATTAGGTAAACTTGCTTATCAAGTTAAATCTAATTTCTGAGAATGTGATGAATTGACTGCTAAAGCTAAATATGATAATAAGTAATATAAACATATGCACCTATAGGAATTTAGATGGATGCATGTTGATGTTGATGTTATAAAATATACACGGTGAAGCAAAACAGGCTGCTTTGCATTTGAAATGATTGCATTGCACATTGCATTGAATATTTAAATTGAATTCTCTTGAGGATCATGGAAAACATTAGAAGGCTAAGCTAAGCTGTTCACTTAATAAAGAAGTATTGCATTCCTAATCAATGTATAAAATAAACATGCAGAGTGAAAATGGGAGAATGCAGGAAAGAACGCATAATTCTTCTATTGCATTTGCTTGCAAATTGAAGAGCGTCATAAAAATTCTTGAGCATTGCCTGAATCTGAATTTTAGTGAGGGAAGGCAGAGTGAACTGAAGAGTTGACTCAAGTTGAGTTGAGTGACGGATGGGCATCATGTACTGCATGATAAGTTTGTCCTAGTAAAAGTAAAGTATCTAAGCCAAAGTACACAGTGCAAATTCTCACACACCACGTACACAGCACACACACACTTTTCTCACACTCCGCACTGCAAATGCAATGGATCACATAACATAAGTAGCTAATAGTATAACAACATCACATAACATCACATCCTGGCCTGCCCTGTCCGGTTCTCAAACTCTTTTTGCTATGCAGTCTGCATTGTGTCTTACATTACCAGGATAATCTTGTTTACATACTTGAGCATCCGAGCGATTCGCAGACTCTACACTACTCCTCCAGTCTCAGCACAGCACAGATACTCCTCACTCTGCCTAGAGTCACATTCTGCTATACCATCTCTATACCAGTGCTGCAATACGTGCCAATGATTTTTATTACAATATACACCATACACAGATAGCAGATGTACGCATTTTGGATTTTTTATACAAACGTCTTCATCTGCACAAAATTACATATTTTTCTTTCGTACGCAGCAGATACAGACATAATAGAATATAATATATCCCTCTAACTCCCAATGTGTACCGTTAAGTCTTGTATAGATTGTGATTGAGTGAACAAAATCCTTTCTTTTGATTAGATAGCCATACCCATTCCAGTTCTATCTTCACTTCACATGCTAATCTCCAAATCTCAAATAAGACATGAGTAGCTCAAGGGATTCAGTATACACTTCACTTTAACACATTTCTCTACGTTTCACTACAATTTTTTGCTAGCTATACAAAAAGTTCATTGAATACAATATGATTGGGGATCTCCCAACATAATTTCTATCAAAAAACAAGTCTGCATTAATTCTATTGTATAAACACACATTCACAATCTGTATTTGACAGTGTAAGGCATACTATGAAGCAATGTGATCTGCATTTTGGAAATACCTACAATTTTTAATAAGGAAACTTATTTAATTTGAGTCATCTAATCAGCACTTTACCTTAAGGTATGCGTACCTGGTCTTGGTTAATGCTAATGCAAAGATAATAAAGTTCTTCATTTGATTTTGAGAGTAAAAGTTATAAAAGAGTGTAGGATTGTAATTTTTATACTCTGAGTGGGGTATAAGAGTATATGGTTGAGTTTGCCTTGACTTTAGTTGACTGGGTTGGGAATGAAGTAGCTAAATAGGTTTTTGGCATAGGTAGGTAGGTAGGTCTACTTTGTATGTAACAAGAAAGAGGAAGGTGAAACACTCGATGCATACCTATCTGCCTAACTAGTAACAATGAGTAAGTCTGGGGAAGGTAGTTTCTACGTTGGAAGTCTTCGGGACTACTGTTCTGTTTAGGTAGGTAAGTAGATAGAGTTCTTGGTTCCGTATAAGGAAATAAAAAGGCCCACGCCAGCCGGAGTGCGGAGAGCGAAAATTTTTTGGCGAATGAGAATGAAGAGCCCCATAATTAAGATTAACGACCTGAGATCGTGAAAAATCAATGAGAGCTCAAGTTTTTCCACAACTTCTTCCATACATAGATACGTAGCTCCAGTTTGCCGTAGTTTACTAAAAAGCGTCGTCAGTTATAGAAAAGGAAGGATAATAGAAACTGTTATATTATATAGTTAAACTGGCTCTGATGTATATTCTGGGATGGAAAGACATGTTTCCTTTCTCTGTTGTACAGAGTGACTGAAATGAACTAGAGAAGAAGAAGAGGAGATAGAAGAGCGACTCTAAATTCTCGAAAAGTGACTGTCCTCAAGAGTAATCACGGTTCAATGTGTTGAAGGAAGCCTTCTCTAATCATCATTCCCTCTGCACAGCACGAACGAACACTGGAATAGTCTTCCTTGATCTTCAGGGAAGAGTCAGATCGAGAGAGAGAGACGAAAACTCTTCCCTGCCTGCCCTGCCCTGGCCGTCTCTCCGTAGTATACCAGAACAAGAACAAGAACAACTCAACCCAACCAAAAAGAATGTTAAAATAGAATATATAACTTTCAACAAGGAGCGAATCATCACAAATGAACATTTTCCCAACTAGTTGGCTTTCGCGAAGCTTCTCTCTTCCAGTTTCCCTTCTCCAACCGATTCAATACCGATGCACAGAAGAGATCCACCATTCCAAACTAATGTAACCTTACAAACTAAAGAAAGCATAGGTGTTTCCTACTAACACTAACAAAATACTAATGTTTTTTCCTTTGCGTCTCAAATACTTTTTTTCAATTTCAAGACTTTACGTTTGCATAGAGAAACCAAGTGCTTATTTGGGTAATCTTTAACTTATATAGGTAGAGAAGTCTTATTCCTGTCTAAATCTTCAACTCTTAGTTTTCTTCCCAAACGATTCTACAAAGTCTTTAGCTTTGTTCAAATTAAAATGCCTCTTTTCTCTTCTTTGTCGCCTTGTCCTCCTACCGTGTTTCTTTTCCAACATTCTTAAAATACGATCCCTACATTTAATTTATCTTTCAGTTTGACATTTCTATACTCTACCCAATGAAGTAGTAGATGACCTAATATTTGTATTGCTACATTTTATTTCATACCTTCTCGAAATTTAAAACGTCACAGGAATGACGCTTTATTTCCAAAAGTCAACGAAAAATCCAAAATACCTAAGTAAATCTGTTAAGCGGTAGAAATTATAAGTACAATGTTACAATATATAAGAAAGCCGAACTTCCGTAGTTTTTGGAAGGAAATGAGCTACGAAGTCAATTTCTCTATCTACGTTTCCCTTTGCATCATTTATGTTCATCAAACCAGCTACACCAAAGATTACTAATGTAAAGGAAGAGTTTTTGCTTCTTAGAGGCATTTACGTCAAGACTGAAGAGTGGCTTGGAATTGACTTTCTTGCCTCTGAGGTGATTCGTCGAATTTAATGACATATCTTTCCTTTGATTTTGTTTTCCAAGTCTAATCGAAAGTTTTTGCAACAAATTCCAGCTTATTAACAGTTTCAAGAGCCATTAATGATTTTCCAGTAAACTCGTTGATTGTCCTTCACTAAGACAGAAGCGTCTGATTTGATACATTTAATTTCATATAGATGCTTTGCAAACCCTTGACTGGAATTTGCACATTATAGTCTTGCCCATATGTCAGTACATATGATTGAATACCTACTTATTTTGGTTGAAGTTAGGTAATGTGATTCATTGAGGCTCACTGCTAATTCATTCTTGGTAATAATTATTAGCTAGTTTGGCTGATTTAATGGTAATGGGATATTTGGCCTAAAATTTTGAGTGATGATGCCAAGTGTGGTAATTAAGTGGGAAGTTGGTTGAATGATTGGAAATAATAATCAAATAAAAACAGAATTGAGATTGGTGCTTAAGAGCATTTAAAGTTTAATTACTTTAAAGAGATTAATTGATGTGGTGAAATGAAGTGTTGTCTGAAGTATAGGTAGATAAGTAGTACTTATGATTATAATGCACTAACGAAGAAAGAAGAGCAGTACTTAAATTACTTATAAACGAAAAAGTTTTTCCCATTGCGAGATTAAAAGTTTAGGGACGAAGCTCTTCCCATGCCTATTACTATTACTAGTAGGATGCTCCTATCTGTAAATATGTGTAGTATGTAAAGTAATGCAAGGTAAAGTAAAGAGTAAGTGAAACTTAATTCGTTCATTTCTCTATAGCATTCTGCATTGTGAATTAGGGTCCTCCTCCTCTCTGAGAGCTAATTAAAACACTGTTAATTTTCCGGTGGTGAAAGTGTCTAGTTTCCCTCCTACAGCCAACCAAATCCCAATCCGCAATTCCATCATGCGTGCAGCTTATTTTCTTACACGAGAAATTCCGTAATGTCTTCTGTGCACTATAGCACTATTAAATAAGTGCAGTAGTGTGCAGATGAGCGTGTTTTCAGTTTTAAGAGTAATATTCGCTTAGAATCTTCCATAACTCACAATGCTGCACACTCTGCAGTCGCAGGAGGAAGAGAAATACATATTTTAGAAAGATGCGTGCAATGTGCATTACAATTGCCAACTAATTTAGTATACATTGCGTGAATTGCTATATCTTCTATACTTGCTATGTTTGTGAACCCCATTCATTCACCTGATAGGCAGAAATGGAGTTAAATGTAAAAACTTTAGGATGATAATATGAACATGAAAAGATGAAGAAGAATCTCGTCTGTTTCTTCCATGCTAGAGCATTTGAAGTGAACTCGTCTTTTTTCCCTCATTCCGTCCCATTGCATTGCTTCCCCTCCACTCGACCATAAAGACTCATCTTGTGCTAGAAAAGCACAAATCATGCTAGAAGAGGGTATTAATCAACCGAATATCATCTCCTCTATCTGTATTATGTACTTACGTAATGCTAACTATAATAAAGACAGATTGCAACAGAAAAATCAACCCTTTTCGGCTCTAACGTGTACTTTACTGTTGTAAAGTAGCTCCATAGTAAATAAAATCCTATCCCATCATCTAAGAAAAAGAAATAGGGACTTAAACTAACTTAAACTACGCTAAGTAAGACAGGGCGGAATGAACAACACAGTAATTATGAGAATAATCATCATCATTTTCCTTCTTTTCATCATCATCACATCATAGATATTACATCCAGGAAAAAATGCACTAAAACCTTTTCCTTTTCCTTAATGCATATCTCTTATTACTCTTAAAACACCACTCACTTAATAATATTACACAACATTATGTAAATTCCTCCAGTTAGTCTGTCAATATGCATTTACATCATCATAACTTTCATTAGCAATACATTTCTTCATCATTATCATCCATTATTCCAACTCAAACTTTGGTTATCATGCCAAGACATGAAACTAATGTAAATCTTTTCATCAAACTTCAATTTCAATGAGAACTAACCAAATGAAGGCAAACTCCAAACTAACCCGCATTAAATTAACAATAATACTTACACCATATAAAACAAGTGTATATTCCACTACAGTATACCTTAATTATAACAAAAGGACAGCTAAACACTATCTTGCTGCATTATACACATAACTTTAACTACATATGGCAACGAATCAAAAACTCTTATTAAGATCAAAGTAGAGGCGAACCCTCATCACCAATATTTTGACCACACGATTTTCTCCACCCTAATTTTTAACTTTTTCCCATTCATCCATACAACGATCCACTCCACTTCACTACATACTTATTCCACAATTCAGTTTAGTTAACCTAAATGATTATCTACACAACTACTATGCATACGTACGCAAGTAACTTGAAAAAAGAGAATTACTTAACAGTAAATAACTAGGTTTGTGTATATAGCGTAATAGTAGACAGGAGATCTGAGATACAGAGATAGAAAAGGAAAAGCAAGAAGACGAGTCTATTATATCATATCTTATCTCTCACACTTAATATTGTGAAGTAGTTAGGAGAAGCCATGAAGTCAAGTCCAGAATTACTTTCTTGGGATGATTATGATGATACGGGTTGCTTTGCTTTAGACTTACTCTATTATCGGCTTTACCTTTAACTAACGTAGGCATCACTACAAAAGTAAGTAACCGTAGTAAGTAGTCTTCTCTCATCTGGCTTGGCCTTCCTTTGGCTTTACTCCCTCATCACATCGATATACTCGCTTAGCTACTACAATACTTACTGATCTATCACGATAATAGAAAATCAAGTAGCTAAACTATAATGGCAAGTTGAAATTTCTTTGTTACTCGTATAGTTGTGGTCTACGAGGTATACTTTTAAGTTCAGTATAACCACACACCACAATAGTATAGAAACACACTGAGTTAGGTCGATAGAGCAGATCGCTTAATTTTTTATTTCTCCTTCTCCACTTTAATTTTGTATGGTTACTTTATTTTTCTATTGTGTGTAGTAGTACGATTACTAATGCTACTGCACATAGTAGACTATTGCAATTGCCTGTAATAATGGTTTTACACTACGAGAGAATAGAAAACCAATAGAATTGAGGATTGAGAGGAAGGGAAACCACATCAGTTGAAAATGAGAAGACGGATTCCTTTATAATTTGACGGACAGATATGTATTACAGGATTTGCATAAATACATAGCAAACGAAAAGCAAATGCAATCTAGACTGGTTATACAATCACGTTGTGTAGAATATGTGTAATATTATCGGAGTAGTGTAGGAAGGTATAAGATAATAGTGGTCTGGTACTGGTATAGCGTAGGATTATCGTATTTGAGTTCCAGTCCGGTTTGTTCACTCACTTGGCTCAGATCAGATCAGACGAGATTGTTTTTTTAAAGTTTTTTCCTAATTCTTATCGTTAGTTCGGTTCAGCTCAGTTCAGTGTCAGTATGCAAAGTTCCAATTCGACAGAATACGTGTACAAATACAGTGTAAGACTGAAAACCAACTAACTAATCTGTTTCTCAAGTAAGAATACGTAACTAATGCTAAGTGAGCTCACTTCACTCACTCACTCAGTTTCAGTTCAGTTCAGTAGTGGTATCAAACTTGATTTGCTATTCTTAATATTAACTTGTCTTGTCTTGACTTGACTCAGCTCCCATTATATCCATTATAGCAACTCTCACTACATTATACAACCTACAACTACACTTACACTAATAAAACCCATAGATAGATTCACAACATGCAAATCCACTATCTAACGACTTACTCCTCAATTCCCACTCAAAAAACAATGAAATATGCAAAATATAATACATAATAATGCGTTTTGCACAGATGGTCTACTTCTTTTCGCAAACCAACAACTTTTCCTTTCTGGTTTTCTTCATTTCATTATCTTCGTATACATAATACATACACGGAGACGACCAACTTAAGTCAATTGCCCCTTGGTTTCATATTCACTCGATTATTTAAGTAGTTGAGCTTTGTTATTTTACATATGACGATACCTTTATCGTAATAAATGGCCACAATAAAACTAAACGTGGCTAAGCTCCATTTTCTCTCTTGTTTTCTTGAATAGATTCTAAAGGTACATTCTGACATTGCGCCTTGAGTGTTAAACTACAGACGTGGCACTCCTAGGTACACGCAAATCCTTCTCTCTCCCAACTATTTCTACTTTGCACAGACAAATTCTAAAACTTGACTCGACACTACCAATTTTTGCGAACAACTCGTTACCATGTTTAATTCGGCCACACTGGAGGGAAATGCTTTGTATAATAATAATTGTAACTCTTTACTACTTACTATGCTTACATATTAGAAATTCTTTGTAGAACATCCTTAAATTATTCGTTTTATTATTATAATCATTATTATTGTGGTGTTGGTTGGACATACTTATTCATTTCTATTTGTGAAAGTTGAGCCTCTAGCAAGTTTCTGGTATGAAATGAAATCCTCTCCATTCCACTATACACTGTATAAAAAATAGGTAACAATTTCATGATAATAATAAGGAGCATAATAATATTTCGGTTTTTAAGATCCCCCAGCTAAAGTATTATACAAAGTAGGAGTTCTGTGTTTGGCCTGGATTGAAATGGGTTGGAAGTTGGAACTGCAGTATGTTGATCTGTTACTGTATACACGGATGTTAGTACTAACCAAAGAACATTAGCCACTGGAGGCATACATGAGTACAACGTGTAAAATATGATTATGCATAACACACACTCAACTTTTGGACGAACTCTCCTACTTACCTAGAGCCAACTACTGGGTTGTGTTATTCTAGAAGTTTAAACTCGAGTCAACTCCACATCCCATGAAATAATGAGATGACTATGGGATGGCATGGCCCGACAACAACTCGACAAGAAATAAAACGGTGAGTAGCGTACGTACTCATAGCTTATGTTAATCTCCTCTGCTCTGGGTACTGTGCATACTTACTTAGCCAGCCAAGCCAACCCAACTATAATAATAATGATAACTACGTTAGTTTCATGTGTGCTTACCTCCCTCTGTAATATTTACAGAACTAAGCGTACTTACACTTTATGTTGTATTTACGCACAAAACGAAACTACGGACGTAGACTTGTGTAAAGGTAAATGTAACTTTGTAATAATAATATTTGTGTATGTAAACACAATACTAGTTAGAAGTATTTTATAATGTCCTGGTCCTGTGTATGGTGTATATGTAGATCCAACAGTACATACAGTAGTGATAGAGTCCTGCTGAAATGCAGCAGAGAAAAAGAAGCCAGTCAAGTTTAGTGAAGACAAACCAAGTTAACGAAACTAAAGTAGGTACGAGTCAAAGTCTTCTCCCTGACCAAAACAGGTTTCACGGGCTACCTTCTCTGAATCTCGTTTCAGCTTTTTCTTAATGGTTCTTTTATATCATCTCGTCTTCTCTCTTGTTCTAAACATTGTGGTTTAAATTGCATTACATAGCATTCACTTGACTTGACTTCTTGAAAGATGAGGACAATACTTACATACACATGCAATCTGTGGTTAACTAGCTATCTGATAAGATATAGGTATGTCTGTCCACTATTCTCTGCATCGGCAACAGAATGTTGTCTCAACTCCACAGAATACAAGACAAGACACTCACCTGCCTACCTAATACAGCATTACTTGTACTTCTAACTATGTATACAAAACCAAACTCAATTCAATCTTTTGATTAGACTGAGGAAACTCGCGGCAGGAGCACCAGCACCAAAGCCAAGCCAAACCAACTTATTGCACCTATACTCACAGCACAAAACCAATTCTTACCAGTCAGAACACTTCATAATACTCCACAGATGCATGCATGCATTTATTTCTTATGTAAAACCTCTCTTGACCTTTTGGAATCTTTTCCATGACTTCTCAGTTATTTTATTTACCAAACTAACTAACTACATATACATACTTGGTGTCAAGCTGTTCTCTTTCTCGCACTTTTTCCCCAGCCACTCTTATCAATACCACTGGTCTATAAAACCAAGCATCTGTTGTTTCTCCAGATACTTACAATTACGCATTAATGGCTACACACTTCACATCTTCAGTAACCTAGTGCACTGATCCCGAATAAAAACTACAAATCACAATTAGAACATGCTTTCAATATGATTTATGTATTTCTATACATTCTATGCATTTAAATGTGTTAATGACAATACTAAGCTCAATGAATCTATATTATGTATATTTGAGAGGAATAAAAAGTTACATACAAATTAAATAAATCAACTTGTAACAAGACTATTAATTAGAAAAATTAACACCATGCCATTCTGAATAAACCTCGTGTTATGTTATGACAGATGTCAATATTAACATACTAAACTTCATGTATTTATTATTGATTTTTTTCAATTCCTTCACATCATTTTCAAAATTTTGGTATGCAATGGTAAATTGTGGAGATAATTGTAGGTGAGTATTTACAATGAGCTGGAAATGGTTACGAATTGCTTCTGTATTGGTGAGATTTGATTTATTCTGGTGAAAATATGTTATTTCTATGTATTGACCATACATCCTGTTGACCAGTAGACACACTTGTGACTTGAGTGGAGAGCTTTGACAATATTCTGCATGGGTCACCCCTGATTTCACGGTGTGTGCAGATTCAAGTACACGTAGTAAATATGTATGTGTTTTATGAGAATCTATAGGAATTTCGCTGCCCTCGATATTTGCCACTGAATATAAAAGCGAGCTCAGCAAAATCAAATGGGATTCTTTATTGCCACTTGTGCCCTTCATTCCGTAACTCTTGCGATTTTATATAATAGTTAACACTATATTTGTATCCGTGTATTTATTCTCCATAGGTGCTGGAGGCATGATGTAGATTGTGTTTTCTATACGAGACATGTGGTACTATGGGTAAATACGTGTTCGTTATAGAGTGCACTAGTTAGGAAGACTGTGAGTACAGATTGTCCCAGGAATTCCTCCCAAAGCCAAACTGCAGTGGTTAAAACATACTTTGCTGACTTCACTTTTCACAGTCTGCTACTGACTCACTGAAAATAAGTTGGTTTACCTAGTTTCGTAGGTAGTCACTAATTTTCTAGAGTAGGTAGTGTACATAGAGACTTGTAATATATATTTGCTCTGCTAGCTGGGGAAAATACACAGAGATATATCAACCTTCCGTTACATTTCCTCTCCTCGAACTGCCTCCCATTCATTTTAGTCTGGCCAGCATTACACTAAAGCCAAAGCCAACCTAATTCCGTTTTCCTTTGCTCCCATTTACCAGTGCACGCATTTACTGCTGCATATTTCTAAAATTCAATACTGAGGGCTGCGATGAGATGAGCCACGTCAAGGCACGTCATGTCAGGAAATAACAGCCCTGGCAATACCGCGTAATAATCTTAGGTATCTAAATAAACTGAAATATTAATTAGTTACTAAATAACACTACCGATTCAATTTGCACTTGAAATGGTGAAACATTTGGAAACCTCCATGATTTCCTTTAATGTCCAGGAACAAGTACTTCCAGTAGTTTTACGCTGTCTCACACAGGCAATTTTCGCTATATCTCACATCTCCATGTACTTTATATACTATACAGGGTCTATATTAAGGCTTATCTGGTTATAAGCAGTGAAACAAATATTAAGTAGGAAGCGGCTGCAGGACTTTCACTTTGCAATTTTGGGATAGAGGTAAGTAGTGGCGTCGGAGGACTAAAGTAGAGCAGAGTGGATGGATAGAAGAGCAAAGTGAAAGGAAAGGCAAAGTAGTGGAATTAATTCTGCAGGACAGTCAGCTCCAGTGTACGTGCTCTAAATTAATTCCATGAATATATTTTAATCATTGGAAAAGTTTCATTAGAAAAAGGTACACTTTATGGATTTAATTAATCTGTGGGTGAACAGAGTGAGGGTGAGACTGGCTCACTTTCCCAAAGAATAGAAAAACTTTTTAAAGTCAAATCACGAAAGTACAGCGTCCGTAAGTGGTTTGCTATTACTCCTATTACATAATAGATATAAATTAGAAATTCCATGTCAAGCTTAATGTAAAAACCAAATATCTTTGTTCTAAACTTTAAGTTGAGAAATTCCAAGTATTCCCTAAATTCTTATGACGGCATTGGGAGACATGACATTTATTGAAATGAACTTTATACTTTAAACTCGGCAGAATATTCTGATGGCCACGGTACAAATTAGAAAAACTACTGGTGTTAATTTAATTACAAGATAAAAATTGCATACCAACAATATTACAGTAGATAACAGAGCATAACACAAGCGCTGGTAACAATAAACGAAGAATTGCATTGATGAACATTTTTTAACTACTAATGCATATTCAGACAGAAAAAACAGAAAGATGTTCGTGGGATGGAAAAGTAACCGAAAACCTTAGAGTTGCACTTTTTAATTTGCCAATTAAAATTCAAACCGTCATGCGTTTGAATGTTGAGTGGAAGTAGAAATTACAGGCTGCCAGACTAGATCAAATAACATTTGGGGACTATATGGGCTATGTCTACATTTTATTACATTTTGAATTGCATCGCAATTCACATTGAATTGACTTGAGCCAGTCAGTCGGCCGAGTCCGTGTCATGTTGACTTAACTCGTCGTCCCAACACAACGAACGTTCCATCTCTGTCTGCATCCCCGACTAAGCGGTCGCTACTGCTTGCTGACAGAATGTACACGCATCTAATCATCTACTATATGCTTCGGGTGCATATATATGCCTGTAGTATAGACTCACAACTCAATACTACACTCTACTACTAATGTCCGTGTACAGTGAGCATATCTGTGGACTGTAGATTAGTTGACTCGACTCGACTTGACTTTGAGACCGGAGCACGCATAAGTATGTATTGCAATTTGCGTCCTTCCCATTAGCTTTGCTTTACTCCAATGTCCTAACTTCCCAGTCTGCACAATACACTCACAATCACTATTTCGTTTATTACACGATATTCCATAGTTTCCCTCTAAAAGCACATTACCAGAGTTCAAATGCGTACTAATGCGTAACCGAGTCCACGGATATTACCATATAAACTAAGCTTCCCTTCCATTCACTCTTCTCTTTTCCTATTTCCCCGATTCTAAGTACCCCATTCACTTTTACTAAATGTGCAATCAACAAACCTTACCACTTTCTATTTCGATACTAACTGAGGACTACTCACTTCTTCATTGAGATTTCACCTAACAAGACAATTCCTTAAAATCTACCTCAAACATTTTCATTTCAATCTATTAATTATTACCTAGGATTTAATTTATGGGCATTGCAATAATTTATGCGATAGTAGTACTGTGCATTGGATTTATTTTCTAAGTGTGCCTAAAATTACGTTTCTGAATTTTTAACTTTGCACACTGCTATTGCTTGGTGTAATGGAATTTAAACTGCGGCGATATGAAATTGCCTCTAAGTTTAGAATTGTCCGTCATGATTGGATTTCTTCACACCATGTGGCAACGCCGCGAAGCGGCGTTGACACAGGGTGTGAAGAAATCCAATCACTAGGACAATTACGACTAAACGCGCACGTTTCGACTGCACTTTTGTTAACACTGTACGTTGATGGTTTAGCTTCGTTCTCGCTTAGTGCAGTGAAACATGCTGTTTAATCAACAATTGTTTGGAATGAATTTTCTGTTAATTGCATCTTGCATGTTTAGAAGTTGAAGAACATGGAAATTTAGTAATAGAAAGCATTTAGGTTAATCCAAGTGAATTCTGTGACTAATTATTTTGCATTTCGTATGTCTCAGAAGTGAATTGTATTAGTAATAGAGATAATCCGTGTGGATATCTCGTGAAATGTGTGTAATGGGTAGTTAGACTTAAAACAGCTTATTTTAAGTGGAATATCATACCGTTAAGATTAAAGAATTAAGTTGTGTATCTAATGTGTGTAGCAGAAAGGAAATGTCTACATCTTGACATTAGCAGGTAACCTAGATTTGGAATTAGTCTGGATGTACAGAGAGAGAAGTGTATAAAATATGGTTGTGTATTAGTGTATTCTGTGGATGTGTATGGAGAAAGTGAGATCAGAGTTGGGAAGTAAGATGATGTGGTGGTAGAAGAAGAAAAGAGCAATGGAATTGGCAAACGGGAGCGTATGGTAGAAAGAAGCCAAACAAAGGTTGGTGAATGGAAGGGAAAGGATCCAAAACCACACAGTCTGTCTCTCTGATCTCCTGAAGCCAAAGACTACTGACCGTAAAGAATGGGTTGGGAATAATGTGGAGCTGGTATAGGAAGGATTGGTAGTGGTGAAGTGAAAAGAAGTGTTTGATAGGTAGAGTGTGCAGTGTAGTGATATTTAGGTGGGGAGAGTGAGTGCATGAAGATAATGTGCGTGCATATAGTGTGGGCAAGTTGAGTCTCGTCTCCCGTGGTAAGAAAGGAACCCGGGTATCACTTCCAATAAAAGGTTGATATTGATTGAGTGAAATTGCACGGATGGAAGGAAGAGAAAGCAAGCAATGCCTTTCCTTTCTATCCTTTCTTTGGCTTGACTTGACTTGACGAGATATCCTTAGAGTATTCCTAGCATGGGAATAGCAGGCACGCCAAAAGAAGAACAGAACTCTTCTCATCCCAACCAGATATATCCTCCTGCTTGTTATGTTCCTTCTTGTGTTGATACTTCGTGTATATGTGCATAAGTTAGCACACCTATGCTTTATTGCAACTATTTACACATCTATAATGAAACATTCTAAGTACGGATGTGACTATAAGTCTAAATATTGGATGTGTCTGACTGTGAGTACAACAAAACACAGAGCTCTCTGTTTTTCAGATATAAGTGCAGATAGGAACACAAGACATGTGTGTTACTACTGTTCTTTTGGCAATACATACCGCACTACAGCTACTTAGGTCTGTACTTATCTCTTAGACTACTTATTTCTGGACTGCATGGACTCGCCTTGTAGACGGGGATAGTGGAAACAGAAAGAAAAGACACGGAGTCTTTATTTCTGGAGATTCTTCTCCAGAAGGCTCACCGTGCCCATTTTATAGCTCTCATTAACCACCTTGTATTCACTCCACGCACCACCAACTCCCTAATACCAATAAAAGAAAGTTGGAAACGCACAAATCAAGACATCATGTTCCTAGGAAATGCTCACAGGATCTGCAATTTTTCAATTAATTTCTCCTTCACTATCCCTCTGCTATTAGTTCGCTACATTCCTCACATACTAAATACCATTTCTCAGCTCAAGTTACTTCACGTTCACCTACACTTACAAACTAAAGTTCCTCTAAGTAAAGGCGTATTTACCTTCCTTCACTTCTGATTAGAAACTATTTATTCCTCATTCAGCCTCCCTTCCGCCTCACTTCACCTCACTCACTCTCTTACACAAAAGGACACTCTTTAATAACAATTCACCAATCTCACATTCTTCCCTTCTTCAAAATTATAACCATTAACTATTTAAAATCGATATTTAACGGTTCCACTATTCCTTTTCTCAATTTTTAGTAATATATTCTGAAAACTAAGGCAATTTTGCATGCTGCGCTATTTATTATTTATCTACTTGCCATTAGTAGTAAGTAAACACATTAAAATCGAATAGAGTGCAGCATTTGAGTAGATTAAACATGTAGAGTTGTGATCAAGAGAGGAATACAAGGGTAGACTAAATTGTTTACAAGAGTGCGTTCTAGTGCTTCTAAACGAAGTAGGTTGGGCTTTGCTTTGGTTGCTAAGAATGTACGTATTATTGCAGTAGTAGTGCTGCGAAAACAAATTGCCCTAGTCATTTTACAAAACTCCATGAAGATATATGGGTGGAGTATTTAGACAGTGAACTGCCAAAAAACACAGCCATTCTCTTAACCAATGCAGTGCAGCAGTTGCAGCTGACACAAGTGTTAATCGACGAACCTTGTTCTGTCTTTGCATCCCTTCTTATATGTGTAGGACCAGACCAGACCAAGATAGAGAAATATCTTAGGAAACTCAAACCGCAAGCACACTATACACATCTCATAGAAAATTCTACGTATTTACAGTCTGTAGCAGTGTTACCAATAGTTAGATACATATTTTACATGGTGCTACTTATTACCTCTATAATACATGAGATACATCTATTGCCGTTGCTACTGCAATGTAGAGATGTAATGCATATGGTGTGTTTTTGGTGTAACTTTAACTTTCTTGCTATTCCTATGATCTTCCTAAGGCACAGAACAGTACAGAACCAAACCCAGGGAATAAAAAACTAAATGGGTTTTTGATGACTGTCCCAGTTCAACAAAATCGAGTTAACCTCCTCCTTCTTTACTCTACACACAAAACAGACAGACTGAATTGATCCTGAACCAAACTGCAAGACATCCAATATGTTCTACTCTACTCATGTTATTTATATAGGTGTATCTGTATCACCCTTGCCTTCCCTTGTCATCTTATAATATCCTTCGATCTTTCTTCCAAAACCATTTACATTACATCCCAACTAAATACTACTCTCTAGTATACTCTTGCGATCTGATACAATAATACATCTTTATATCGTTTACTCTCTTGCTCAGCATGACATATTGCAAATACTCTATTTATGCTCAACCTTTATCATACCACATCAGCAACCTGCAAAGAAAAAGAAGACGAGTCTAATAAATGTACCTATGCATCCAGTTTACGTAGCTGTAACTCTAATACACACTATTCTAACGTTCTGCACCAGTATTCTAGGCAGAGGTGGGTGGCTGCCAAAAAATACTTGCCACACAAGTTTATTTTATTGCAAATAATCTTAGGTGTCTCTTTCCAGCTCTAACCTCGACCTAAACCTTTTATTACCTACCTGTGCCTGCAATACATCTTTCTTGCACAACACACAAGTATCACCGGTAAGTACACATAACGCTTAAACTTTATCTGCAGATTAAATGTCATTTGACACAGTGAGACATTTATCTAGTTCACACTCAAACACAAATGGTTTTAAAATCTAGATGGTAATATATAGAAATGTAATTATTGTTTTTATTTAAAAATCTGGGTGGCTTTATTATTATAAAAATTACAGATGATATTACAAGAAAATAGTAATGGTTGTAATAGTCGTAATTTTGTAGTCAAGTTCAACGTGAGAGAAGAATATTGACATTGACAGTGAATTAATAATTCTAGGGGGAGAATTTGCATTATAGGACCTAGGTGTCTGAAAAGGAATATTGTTTACTGCGTTTCTCACCTGCAGTATTGACTAGGATTTGGTGTGGAAGGTGTGTGGATGTGCACATTTGAAAGTGTGCTTGAGGGATGACTGAAAATAAATAAAAGAGGAGTCACAGTGCAGTTGTTAGTGGATGGTGCCTGTAGTGTAGACTGTAGAGTGTCGTTGGGACATGTAGGGCAGGGACTGGGAACATTTCTATCTGCATTCCACAACAACTACAGTTGATACAAAGAATTTCTATGGAGACGTTCAGTTGAGTTGAGAGAGAATCGAACAGGAATGGCGAATGCGACATGAATATGAAATTGGCAAGCAAGGGATGGGAATGGCATGACACATCTACCTATATTATGGAGAGACAGTAGGAAGAGTAGTAGAGCTCTAATGCAAGTAGCTTATGAGAGTGAATACAATATTCTGTACAGTTCAAGTGAAGTTGAAGTAGAAAAAGTCTGATCTGGACTTGAGACATACACAGCAGAGGAGAGTTGTCTTTTCTGCTTAGATATTCTCGTTGCATTTCTGTTCACTGCGACAGAAATCTTTTTGTGTTTTCATACACTAAATTGAATCGAGTTTGACTTCCCTTGCCTTGAATGCCTTGGCTTGTCGAGAATCGAGAAGAGTTGAGACTTTTCTAACTATCTTTTGTATTACTATAATAAATGGGATATATTCCACAACAGATTTTTTATTTTACTATTTATCTCTCTTGTACAATACACGGAGAGGACATGCATTTACATTAGGTAGCTTTAGGTACGTATGTTTCTAATGTGGGGAACCTTACTGTACTAACAATAAGTAGTATTATGGAAAAGAGCATCTCCTGCTGCATCTTTATGACTAATGTGGAAAACAAGTCAAACATAATAAAATGGTTGCAATGCCATCCCATGTAATGCCGGCTGACCTAACCCGTATCTTCCCTTTCTACAACTACCAGAAGAATATTTCTCAGACTTTTCCACAAAAACTGAAAGTTAACCATGTTGAGTTGAGTGTTTCTTTTCCTTCTACATTTATAAAGTAGAAGGGCAAGTTAGGGCAATATAAAGTTAATGTATCATTGTCATCAGCATTGCCATACACATCAAACAGTTGCTTACATCAAAACAGTCACTCAGAATTCACTTCAGAGACCCAAACCAAATTATGTTTGTATCTACATGTGTTATGCGATGTACAGTGTATTTACGTAATCCTAAATTACATTACTCGCGTATAAGTATCCCTAAATATGTGTAAAACGTATGTAATCCAATACTTACGTTATGTAATGCAGCATGTACTACTACAATGTCTGTTCTTGGGCATTGTATTATTATTTCAAGTAAATCTTAGTTGCATTAGTTAGGAAAGTTTAACTCGCCAGATGTTTACATTTACGTCCTTCACTCATCTCATTGTTAAATGTTTGCGAGTATGTATTAACTAAAGGGTTAACTTGTCTTGTCAGACTGTTAAGGCAGATAGCAAGTTAACTAGCGTAACGTAAGCAAAGAAGACAAGACAGGAAAATATTATAGACAAACTCTTCTTTTACTATTAAACAAAATAGTAGTACATTAAGTAGTACTTACTCTTTACTATGAGTACTGCATTCATACATCACATCAGAAACTTTACTCAATTTTCCTTGTATGCATAGAGTATAGAAGTACTTAAGTTATACACACATCACAACATTAAAGAATAGAAATGACTTTTCAGTTGAGATTTTGCCTCTATTAAGAGTTTACTACTACTTACACGGTTCTAGCAACTTGTATTCACTAATAGGTTAGTTCCATGTAATATTGTAGGGAAATACTGCAGTAGAGTGAGGAATACTCGAATGCTGTACTGTAAGAGATTCAAGATGAGATGAGAGTGAGACAGGAATGAGTAAATGAATAAAATAAAAAGACCAATGACTCGAGGGGTTTAGTTCATTCTGTTACTTTATGTTATGTTCTCCTCTATCTCCTATCTATGCGTAACTAACTTCTTAACGAGAAAAAGAAATTGTTTTCTGTGTACACTGATAGAAACTTAAGAATGCATTTGTACACTAGGTACTTTGCAATTTTGTAGGAAAAATCTCTACTGTACATAATTCTTTGTAATTGTGCATCTTTATGTCTCATACCTATTGGTTATTTCATATGTGTTTCTGATGAAGCTCGGCATGAGTGATGACTGATGAAAAATGTTGATCTAATTTCAACGGTCAATTTAGAAGTACAAGATTGCTGCCTGGTGGCAGGCGTCGTGTAATGTGGAGGAAAATAAGTTCTGCAGCTACCTTAACCATTATATTTCTACTGTACAAGCTTCTTTTAACGCGAGAAATAAAAAAATTGTCACTTTCAGTGAACTGAACTGAACTTGGCTCATTTTATAAACGATAAGCGTATAAACAACTAAAAGTCAACTAGTTTTACCATATACTGTGTGCATCTGCCCCTATCTTCTGAATAAATGAGTGTCTTGCTTTGAGTTGACTCAAAACTCGACTTGATGTGAGTTTCAGTCGAGTCGACGAACAAGTTTTGCTCCTGAAACAAGCTGAAAAATTAAACGAGGACGAGTAACCATTTATTTACACTTATGTATGTAAGACAATAAAATTCTTTAAAAGCCTCCAGGAAATTCTCGCTAACGCCAACTAAGAAAATGAAACTTTATGTTTTCCATTGTCTTCTATTCTTACAATTAGTCCATTTGTTTACCATCACCAGAATGTTTGGTGCTTCAAAGGAATTTCCCATCCCTCTTTGGCTGGCCTACCTTATTCTACGCACTGTCCTGTCGTGTCATTTCACATATAATTCCAGTGCGTTAACAATGTGCGCATTTTTTCCTACACAATATTTACGTATGTAATCGAGCCTAAATAATAGTTAGAGTCATGCAGAGCAATGGTGTGCCAGGGCAATGTCACTGTCAAAATTAAAAAGATAAAATCAGTCGAATCAGCAAAAAGGAGCATTCATGTCCAACCATTTCTCAATTCAGTCTTGTCAATTTAGCATATCTTACATAACCACCCAGTAAATATCAAATAAAAATTATTTTTTAACTATAATAAGGGAGAGAAAAGTCAACCACTCTCTAAACATTTCTAGTCCATTCAAAAATGGCAAGTTCATGGCAATCGTAAAACACAACAAGGGAAAGTAAACTAAAATATGCACATATAAAGAATCCACACCAAACCAACTTGTGCTCTACTATAACTATAAGAAGTGCTCTAAAACATTCACACTTGCATTACCAAGTTGTGTAGAGGGGATTTTACATACTCAGTTTCCGAATCTAAGTTCAGAATCAAGATTCCTACATTTTTTATTTCAAGAACTTAGAACAAAGCTTGTAACTTACATAGGTACAATACTACAATAGTAGTCACCGTGTATTTGTATTGCTATAAGAACACTTTTATCTCCATTAATACTAGAATTCCCTCCAATATACTAATCTTACCCTAAGTTACGTTGGTGGGCCCTTTGCCAAGTAGGTATACATATCTGCTGTGCAGTGCAGCGTGGAGTATCTACCTTATAATGTACTCCTGACTATTTAGAAACACAGTATAGTCAGGTAAGGATATTGATATGATGTGCGTGTGATCTTGTGTCTGTTTGTATTTGCACTGCAGTAGATACTTGTTTTACGTATTATCTATGGTATTGAGTTGCACGTACCTACTTACACATACTTCAAGGTACCTTGTATGGTTTGGATATGATGTAACACGTACAAAGATGCTCTTGCTCTTATGTACTTTTTCTTTGTGTACATTACATAGCTATATACATATTACATGACTTTGGAACTAACTACTACTCTGAGAAATAGACCTGAACGCTGCTACACAACTACAGTACACTCAATCCGATTGGACTGAATTGGCTGCGAAAAGAAAAGCAACGAAAAAAGTTGTAGATCTGCATTTAAATCAATAGCCTGCGCTTTTCCACACTTTACAAGGCACTACTTCGCTCGAGTAGGCTCTAATATGTTGCATTCGACTCCTTTTGTATCTACACCAAATATATGCCTACCTAAGCAGGCAGGTAATTGCGTAGGAAGCTTTTGTTTTATAGCAGTACTACACTCTATCTAGAAAACACAATACACTTCACCTTCACCTTTGATCTTAACTCTCTATTTAAATTCTCGGTGACACTTTTTCTTTATTATTTCCGATTCTTAAGAGAAACGCAATAATTCGTACAAAAGTTGGAAATTTTAATATTATTTCAATATTTCAAATGCAACCAATTATTTTTAATGTTTATGATATTAATTTTACTTTGTGTTACATAGATATGTGAATGTCCATCACGTTCGTACACTTCCATACAAAATTTAGTCATTGTGCAATGCAAATTGCAATAATAATGAGAATTGCCTTCTTTTTGATGGACAGCATAAGTTAGATAAAAACCGTTTTGTTTTATAATGGTCCTTCATTGGTAGTTAGCATCACCAATCCACTTAGGTACCTTTTCTCAGTGTTGGATAAAGTATTGGTGTAGTTTTTGGAGCAATTATCGGCAGGCTGTCTTGCCTTGACTAGACAAGTCCTCTCATAAGCATTTTATTTTATAACTATCGTGTGTACCAGCTAAAAGAGTTTTTTACTGTGTTACTCATTCTTCTTTCTGTATAATGTATTGAATCACCATCAGCTCATAATAAGTAAATAACTACCTATATGCCTTATGTCCTTCCATTATTACATTACACTTATGTTTCCCTTATTCTTAAGTGAGATGCATATTCAGATTAATAACCTTCCAGGTAGGTATAATACTACGTGTCTTGTTTGAATTCAGTTGCATATAAATATGAGTCAAACAGCATATGAGCAACATAATATCGGTGAACAAGAAAATAAGAAAAATACATAGAAGCCAAGAGGCTCGTTAAATGCTAAATGATGAAAACTTTTACGTTGAAGTTTTATGCTACCTCATCTTAATTTGATGTGTTGCATGCAAGGAATATTATGGCGGCCAATATTATGCAAGAGAAAGATCATTTTATCAGAAATCTGACTAAATCATCTACGGTGAAAACAACACATCACTTAATTCAAGCGAACATGCGATTTGATTTTTTATGTGTTCCCCACATTTCTCGCCTTATTTACCTACAGGTGAATTCTGAATTGATATCTGGTGGTCGAAAAAGAGCCAGATTGAGAAATTCCATGAAAAATTCTAATGTTTTTTGATCAGGTCTCATTCTCAGGCTTCACTTGGTCGACACTGATTGCAAAGTAGCAGGTGGACTAAGGTTAAGTGGTATTCAATCAACTCTAATACAAAAGGACTTACCTATATCCTACATTGAATTCAATTCACACGAATTTTCACATAGATTTCTCATTCCATACATTTACCATATCAATTTACAGGAAAATTCTTTAAAAATCCACTAGTCCACTACCCATCAAATAGAAATGCAATTGAACGGAAAAGGGAACCATAGAGTGTAAAAAATCTTATGGATTAATATTTTTTAGACCTACCTGCGGTGATGTATTTCTTCTGAAAGCTAAGTATTACAAAGAGAGTATACAGTAGGACAATGCCAATGTCAAGGTTTCTATCAAAAAGAGAAGAAGGAGCAAAAAGAAGGTGCCCCGGCTGCAAGGTTCACTTTTGTGTCTCGAATGCACTGCAATCCAGTCCAATTCATTCTATCTCACTATTACATACTACGTTGCACAGGTGTTATGCTTTGCTAGCTCAATATTCTACAGAATCCAGTCCACTTTTCTTATTCCTGCATCCATACGCATAGAGATGAAGATAGCTCCATGCATAATACATATTATTCTGTAGAAATGAGATTTTTTGTGCTGGCAGTACCATAGACTCGTTTTTATAGGAAATCTTCTCGGAACCTAACTCTATGTTTGATGTTATCAGCAATTGCATTGGTATAAATAGTAATCATTGTGTTCGGCTCGTTTCAATAGGTAAAGTAAGGGTCCAGTCCAGTCCAGTAGTTACCTTTTATGTATTTCAATTCAGTCTAGTCAAGGTTATGTCCCCTATTTAATGTTAGATGGAGTGGGAGAAGAGCTGATGATTATTCGGAGTAGAAATATGTATGTGGAGTACAAGTACACTTAAAATCGAGAGTAAGAGTCTATTATGTATCTGGAAACTGAAGTGAACCTCATTTCATTTGTCTATATGTGTATCTACTAGTCCACACTACTAATGTTTTGGTTAGAATGTATACATAGACACTTAGGTTATATAAAATATACATTCTCCATAGATTACTTACACAGGGAGACCTAAAGTCAACAGAACACATAACGATAAGGGTCAACTTAACTAAATATAGTGTTAGAATTGTTTGTGTTTATATAGATGCTTATAAGGTGAATTGGAACGTAGTATTTTGTTTAATAAGTCCGTATAGGGATATAGGACATGAAAAAGCGGCGAGTGCAGAGAAGAGTGAAAAGATAGTGTTGGTACATAGAGAGACGAGTGAAGTTGGTTTGTGCACACACATAGAGACTTACATTACCAAGCCAAGCACAAGTATGGATTTTCCATTGGATTTTATCTCGCCACAGGCCATCGCTCGTATTGCCGTCGTATCCCTAAGTATGTAATCGGGAAGCATAAGGAAAGCCTTCAAGGAAGAGCATAATCAGCATCCCTTCTATTACATTAGAGTTTCTACTGGTAGAAAGTCAAAATCAACTCCTACATATAGTTGCTATAGACATTTACCTACTTAAACAGTACCTTCTCCTTTCTAAGAGTATGTACTTGTACTTCCTTGCTAAAATGTTCTGATGAGATCTGATGCAATTGCAAGTGTCCTTCCCCTTCCTTTTAGCTTTTTCATCTCCAAAGTTCCATTGTGACGTGTCAACCTCTACTAAGGTTGACTACAAGTATTAGTACGTGTTCAGCTTTTTGGGTTGACTTGGTTTACTTTCATTTAGAGTGTCCATGTCCAGTCTGGTCTGCTCTTGATTGTTTACTTAAGTCTATTGCAAATGTAGGTGGTGTATGGTGTATAGGGAAAATAAGGATGGATGTGGAATATACAGTAAGAAACGGGACGGAAAGGGAACTGAATGAAATATTTCAGTAGAGAAACTACTAAGTACTTATATCAGTAGATTTACAGAGGAAACTCGTCCTAGTTGCGTTGTGTGATGTGCTATTGGGAAAAAGAGGATTTTCACTCTGTTTGCTGTTACTATGTGTATTGTAGAGATGCTGAATTGTAATGTTGGTCTATTGTGTCGAATTGAGTTGACTTTATGTTCGGGCTACATCTTTATTTCATTTTCATGTCTCTCAGTCCTTCCTTTGAATGTCTACAAGATTAAATTGAAATGTTTGCTACGGGCTCCCTGTCTATATTAGGAATTTAAGGTAGACGTAGTTGGTTTTGTGAGCTCGGATATTATGTACTTGTGCTTATTCAGGGTTATCTCCTCTACAGAGAGCTATACAATAGGTTTAGTGTGATGTGCTACGCTACTGCTTGTGTAACACCGATACGATCAAAATGTCATGATGTTACTTAAACGATGATGTGTTATTGACCATTGACCATAATCGTTGAGGAGAGCAATGAATTCCTTTTCTCGCAATAGTACTCCAATCTGACACAATAGATAACCTCTTTAAGAGACACACCGCATAACTACATAGGTGAACATCACACAGTTACTGAAATGCTCCGTAATCTACAATACAACACAAAGAGGCTTATATCTATATCTTCACTTGACTACTGTATTACATTGAAATTGAAGTGTACTGGGTGAATATTCTGGTTTGGCTTAGTTTCATCCTTTACAACTCTCTTATACGAATAATGCATTAGGAAGGAGTGACATGAAAGCTACAGCGCCTTTTTACAGATGCCGAAAACCACTGTTTTTGCAATCTCTTAAGAATCTCATCTAATGGATTTATTTGGTTTAGAGTTTGCAGTTTCTTTCCACTTCTCACACATCTTGTTCTGTTGTTTCTATGAAAATCCTGTGTCTAGACACAACGACAGGTTCAAAAGAATTATTCAAATCTAGCAAACAACATCATCAACCTTTAGCACTTCTGCGGTTTGGTTTGACATTACTGGTTAGCCTTTGGTTTCTTGTCCAAGAAAAACCCCTCGTTGTCAGCTAAGTTAGTTGCAGTGTCTTTACTTTCCTACATACATGTAAGTATGTACTTGTCATGTTTTCTGGGTATTCCTTCAATTCTGTGGAATTCTATGTTTATTTACTGACCGTATGCATTTAAAATGAATGCATCACACCACATACCCTTTAATTTCTATATTACATTGTATTTGAATAGTTTACATGAAACAATGAATTGTACCTGCATTGTAGTATTGTTAGAAAAAACAAAGGAGCAACCGATTTATGAAGTCAGGTGGATTTGCATTACAGTCTTACATGGTTAACTAGATTTTTATTGTTGCTTTATTTTAGTGGTAAGTACTAGAATTTAGGTATAAAGTGGTTTTGAGTAGTGACGAAGTTGCTTTTGCTCGTCTTAAGTAGTCTTAAGTATAAATACATAATAGGAGTACATGTACCTTTACTACAATTACTGAGGTAAGTATGTATGTACATAGAATTATTGTAGAAATGGAAACAATGGTTCTCGACTCTTCAAGGAGATTTATATCTACTTAAGAATTTGCAAAGATAATATAAATCAGTTTCGGTTTCTTTCTTTCTATTATCTCCTTTGGCAGATCATTAGCAAGCACAAGAGCAAAGCACCATTATAAAGTGAAGTTGGATTTGTATGTGTGATATATACGAGATAACTAATTTTGTAGCATTAGATCGTAAGCTTAGTATGTTAGGTTACTCTGATATGCTGATTGTACATAAACTAATCTAAAATTAAGTACAAATGCGATAGGTAAGCATACCGGGGTGTATAATGCTTACGTGATATGATAATGTATCTGAATTGAAGAGTCTGGGTAAAGGGAGCGATAAAGTCAAAGCATGTAATTCGGGAGGCTAATGTAATTGGAAAGGAGGCTGAAAGCTCAAGTGGCACTACTTTAGACAGATTGACAAGGAAAGTCGGCATATTTATTTCTCTGGTGAAGAGTTTGGAGTGGAGAGCTGTAGAGTGGAGTTATATTTGAAATTTATCTTTCTCTCAAGTTCTAATGCATCTTTCTTTATAGTTTGTGTCGGTCCAATTTATTAAGTCGAGTCAACTAAAGTCACGTCAACTCGAAGTGAAGTGAGCAGGGCACCTTATACTAAACTCCGTCCTCTGAGGTTTCTCAATACACATTCAAGGGGTTATTATTCTCTTCTCTGTACTTATTGTAGGTTGTGTGCAGAGTACCTATGTATGGTTTCCTTTAAACTCGCACTCACGTCACATCACACTACACTCAACTTTTCATGAATGCTGAACTGAAGTTTAAGTGGAAGCTAAAGATATTCTATTCAAACTAAATCTTAGAGAGTATAAGAAATGAATGTAAAAGGGCCAAGGAGGAAAGTCGCTCATTCATCCATCTCCACGCTCCGCTTTTAAGTTTCCAACATAATTTAGCACACAGGGGCTAAAGGTCTTCCAAATTCTTGTGTACATTCATTATATTTAATAGCCTTCTTGTAGTGGAGCATTGTGTCCGGATTTCCAAAGTTAACTCAAATAGTCTTATTCATAATGAATTTGTACTATTATGTCAGCAGATATAATAATATAAAGTACTACTTATCTCATGTAGGCATAATATCTTGTATCTAGGTCATCGCAACTCAAATCCAGCTCAGAGCGTGCTTAAGGCTTTTAGTCACCATCAGATACGTGTTCTTTTCAATTTAAGGCACATTTAAACCATACAGAATTTCTCGAGTCGTTTTATTAGTCAAGTGACATGACAGGGAAAAGAGCTTTCTTCTCCTTCCTATACAAATATACTAAAACTATGCTTTCCCCTACATATATATCATTATTCGACTCCATTCCACTAACTATCCCATATCCCACGCAGTTATGTAGACATTCACTGCACCCAATTATAATTTACAAATGGATATCCACAGTTTTCCCCGGAATGTCAACTGCATTACTAATATTACTCAATGTTACTCACAAGCTACATACTTATTTCTAATAATAAGCATCCTAAGTACTTCTTCTCCCTTCTTCGAAATAACATATTACTTATAATACAACAAAACCAGATGTACATACATTCTCAAATCCATTCTAAAGAAATTTAACAAGAATCACACAATAGAACCAATGAGAAATCCTATGTAGATCTAATACCTATATACATATGTATGTCAGTTTACTATCTACCTGTTTACATTACACTTTGGACTAACAAGACCTATATGGGATATAGCGTTGGATCTGATTGGTTGGATGGATGGATATTTAGAGAATAGAAGACGTAGGAAAGCAAAGCAGCAGTAATGCAAGAGAATTCAATTTGGCTAGGAAATGTAACTGATGCGTGAATTCTTTGTCCGAGTCCACGGAGAATAGTTAAGCCAGCCAAGCTGGGCTTCACTTCACTTGACTTTCTCTTTTGGTTGAGCTGCTAACTTCACTTCGCTTACTGGGTGCGCTCACGAAAAATATGTAACAAATTAATGAGCCTCATTTATATCATCTACTACAATAGACTTCCCTTTGAATTAAATCTCCCAAAGCAAAAGACTACAATATGGCTAAATCTACCCAATTCCGATCCACTCACAAGTATTACCAAAACTTCACCATGTCCCACTATTCTACATACACCTAAATAGAACCTGTCTTATTTTATTTAGTAACGACCTATACTTCTTCCATACTCACATTCGCAACTATAAGTATAGCCTTAGTGTCATGGCATGTCAAGGACAAGCTATTATATTGCTATAGTATACCGTAATATATGTATAATGAGAATAAGGAAAGATTTCCTTCCCTATTTACAATGGTAATTGTACGTAAGTGATGTGATGGCTATTATTTTCATTACTTTAGGGGATCTGGTGTGGTATCCTTCAATTTATCTCTGTGCATCGCTACATTTTCCTTAATGCATTATGAATGTATACATATGGGATTAATTAGTAACTTCCCAGGGTGAAATAAAATTAAGCCAATTTATAGATAAGAAATTGCTTACCAAATGGCCCTGGGACACAAATAGAATCCTTAATGTAACAAGCTTAGCAATGATCTACTATAGATTTTCAATTCATAAAATACTACAATAATAAAATACTTTTAAAAAGGTATTATCTTGGTAAAAGTAATACCAATTTTTCCATTTTTTGAGAATTATAAATTATTGTTGGGATTTTATTGTGGAATGTGGATTAAGAGTGGTGGAAAGTATTTGTGGAGAGTTTATGCTCTGTTATAGAACGGTATTACGGGAAATCGACCCCAGAGAATGGAAAGTCCATGTGGCAATGGAAAGGAAGGTAGTGATTGTGGATTTGTCGTGACAAAGAGTGTAAGGTAGGAGTGTATAGGTAGTTTAGATTTGACTTGGCTTAGAGAATGACACAGTGGCAAGGGAATCGCTTAGACAGAATCCGTTGAATCTGACTTGAACTCTGAACTGATGGTTCTCCTTAGGAACTGTTACGTGCACTTATGTTATGTAGTGCAGTGGATGAAGGTATATGTTTGGGTTTGTAATATTGATAGTGTATCTCATTCTGGTTAACTACAGATAGGGCGAAAGGAATCCAATTCAAGTCTTTAATGTAGAGTAGAGTGTGCTTGGGAGAGAGACAGAGTTGGACTAGATACGGAGGAGAACAGAGCAGCTCCAAGAATTTCCTTTCCGCATCGAAATCGAAAATCGGGGAAATCCTATTATCTATCTTGAAGAAGAGGTACAGGACTCACATGCACATCAGAAACGGAGTTTTCATCTAAAAGAGAAACATTCTGCTAGGAATACATTTGTGGAGGACGGATCCTCTACGGTATAGTGTGGGCTGCTAATGCTATGTAGGTTGGTGGGTGAAGTGAATGCAGTACAAGAGAAGAGTACAGTACAGTGGAAGATAAATCGGCATTTGGATAGTTGCAATTTCAGTATCGATTTGCCCCTCCTTGACTTGACTTGGTTGGGATGGTTCGTCTGATAATATATGTTATGCTGTGTAATTTTATGTTATGTTATTTCTTACTGTTAGACTAGACTACTATTACCATCATGTATTACATTACATTAGCTTTAGCTTAACATTAGTTTTCCCTTTCCTCTTCACTCTTCTTCTCCTAAACGAAAGTCAAGGCAAAAGAAAACTATACACAAACACTCTTAACTATAACCAAACCAGTCACGTCTTAACTTACTATCTCCACGTATTCTATACCAAAATCGTTTCTCCTCTGCTCCTACTCTGTTTATCCTATATTTTACTTTCTGCACGAGACGAGACATTAAACGAATCCAAAAACCATAATATCAAGAGATGCATTGCAGTACTCAACTCACTACGCTCTTTTCCCATTCCTAATACCAATGCACATAATAAACATAATATCTATTCAATATTATTCTGCTACTCACTCCTGTGTAATGTCAACCCAGTCGTATATGCCTAAGTGTATTAACAAATCAAATGCCATAAGGGACAGGCAATGTATGTATGTAATTGGGAATGACATTCAACTGATTATGGACGTGTCTACCTGTCACACATGCCAAGATAGAGAATTAGGTTGACAAAAAAGTGTTGCATGCGAATGTCATCATAATTTCTAGTCAGCTTAACTTTCCTACTACTATAATGTAAATGCAACTACTATTCATGTAGTACATGCCTTCACCCTACTATAATGCAATGCACTATGCAAAATAACATAATAGAAATACAGCACGTAATGTAATCTCTACACTACTACTTACATCAAATTCCATTACATCAAATTACTAATGTATCTAATGTTCAGCACAACCAAAATCAAGACTCCAATGTAAAACCTACCAGAGGTCATAGTCATAACATTATACGACGAATAATACTATTATTGTAGTAATCTTATCAATGCCCTGCCAAAATACAGGTGCACTTACTATTATGTACTGATATTTCAAAAGAATAACCAGAATACTGACCATTTTCATGTTTCTAATACATTATCCATCCGTACCTACTTACCATCACAGTTAACCTTTCCAATTACATGAACGTTGAACGTAAGGAGTAGTTGCTGGAAGGAATTGAAGAATTCCAGAACCAGAAGTCAATAACTTCCATTAGGTACCATACAAAGTATTGTGATAAGACTTTGGTATTACCACTGTAATGTATTAAAGTGCATTATCTACCAGATTCTATGGGTTTAAACGTGTATGTGAACTCCTTGGATAGAAAAATGTCCCCTAAGTAGAAATATTTCTCGAGTGTCACCTGAACTCATTGCAGCGTCAAATAAATATTGGGAATTTGATTTTTCGCTTGAAATGTTCACCTTCAAGTTATAACATAACTTAGGTTTAGGTAAGTAGGTTCGAATAAAAAATGCTGTAGTGTAGTAGTAATACATATTATGACAAGAAGGTAGCTTATCACATGAGTAGCATCGCAAAATTCCTCAGTCTGCTCTTGTTTGCTGTGTGGCTTGGGTCTGGGTATAAGAGTAACACTACGTTATGGTATTTTATTTGTATTATCTGTTAGATATGATGTAAGATGCGGTTTTCTGGTTCTTTAGCCTTGTCTCTCAGCTTGTCCATAATACATAATTTCTCCGCGGGCTACTTGCATTGCAGGGATGTTGTTTCCTATTGTATTGCTGTGTTTTCTGTCTGTCGGTTCGAGAGGCTACCATAATTTTAAGATCTGCTAGGTGGAGGGTCGAGGAAATGAAGGCACTTGAGATATCAAAGCAAACTCTTTATTGACAATCTCATTCTCTTCGTAACTGCACTATACCTTTAGCTCAGACGCTGAAATTGCACTTACTCCGCTCTATACTCCTTTGCCACTAATAAGAAAGGATCATATTGGAGCTTTGACTTTTTCCCTTTATTTTTTCCTACTGTTTGTTATACTTAATAACATAACCACTACTCTGTATAGGAAAACTTCTCGGCTCAAGTACCACATTACTAAACTTTCTAACCCTTTACTGCAGTTTGTAAGTAACGCATTGCTTGTGTAACTACTTTGGCGAAAAACAGCCAACTCTTATTATCTCCACTACAGTTTTGGCTATAGTCGTACTTGACTTAGCTCTAGGTAGTTGTTTTACTTGTTTTCTACGTAAATACTAAATATGTGTATCTAATAGTTCCTCCTTCCTAGATACTATGACTTGTACAATACTTACACTTATTATTAAGTCACATAAAATAAAAGTAGTGCAGCCAAAGCCAAACTCATATTGTATCTTTAAAGTATTATGTGTGTAGTGTATGCACGTACTTACATAACATACAATATTAACTCAAGTATTTCTGCGTATTCATTTTATCTCCATAATACAGTACACTACAGCTTCCCCTACAGTAGAATAACGCAATTCAGAATTGTTTATGTAATACTGCCAGCGATACGCTGTCTATGTATGTATAAATAATGATGCCCTGAAAGTAAACAAATCTTCAAAACCAATTTGTTGACCCCTTCACGATGACGCTGATAATGATACAGACGAAGGATGAAGGAGCGAACTAAATATTACACATCAACTTGAAAACTCAGAGTCCATTCATGTGTCAACTTGTATACTGTATTAAAATACAGCACAGGATCATTCTCTTTTGTCTCGTTCATTTTATACCAGGAGACAGTGCTTCATTCTGCCTGCATGATGTGTGGTACGCCCATACATGTGTACTGTGTGTGTATCCACAGAAATTAAAATATAAATACGTACTGCTACTAGAAATACATGAAAACTACTTGTGTCATGTACTTACCTATTTGAAAACAGTGTTCTATTGTGCTCTCTTACTTAATAAGTACTACTGTCCTGTTTATGCTCATTGTAAAATGTTCACTAGTACAACATCCACAAGATTCACCCCAGGGCTATAAGCCTTAGCTTTAGAATAATGGCTTGCTTCGTTTATTCCTTTATTTACATCAAATAATAACTACAATCCGAATGTCTCAACTTATACCATAATGAGGATTCATTGTCATCTAATTGCAACATACATAAAATTCTAATACCGTCTGCCTACCAAGGCTCTAACCATGTTAGACTTTAATTGTACTTAATTTTATGTCATATTGTGGTCTCCTCTTTAGATTATGTACTTAGATAAACTAATCTTATGTGGTGTGGTGTGGGCAGAAACAAACTTAGCAGCACAAAGTTTCATTTAGTCATTTCATTTATAGCTACCAGCTGAATTCTAATTCTAAGACAGACGTAGGAAGACAGGCAATGGAAATATAATAAAACTTCCTTGTCTTTGACCTCAGATTGTTGACTTTTCCATTCTCCACTTCTCTACCTTAAATGTTTACTTAAGACAATTAAATACTACCCTTGCAGCTCCGACGTAGCTTTTTCTTATTTACGGTGCAAAATCTTTATCCTTCGTTATTTACGAGACAAATACTGTTTATCTGCATTATTTCATTAAAACTTATCTTTCCACGCATTACAAAATCTGTTTACGTCACACAAATGTAACGGCATCATCGCATTAAAATGTAACTGATCATATAGAAATTGTTATATAAGCTGACATTAAAAATTCCTCCTTACAGACTGTTCTCACCTATATAAAATTATGATTCCGAAATTAAAAGAATTATTTACAAAAAATAAATGATATAAAACAAAGAAAATATTTTTATAAATTGATAGATTTGAGTTTTTATACATAAAACGATTGTGCATAAACATTAAATATTATTTGTTGTGTAGAATAATAGAAATCCGCCCACATTTCAGATGATGCAGATAAGGACACGAGTAAATGCATGACACTGTAGTAGTAAAAACACGTTAGAATCTGTACATAATTGTAAACATGTGGTTATTGAATATAAAAATGTTGTTGGTAGCTTCCATAGGAAATCTACGTTGTTTTTGTAGTTGAGATAGAAGGAGTACGTACCTGTTGTATTGGGAAGACTGAGAAACATAAACTGGGTAAGTTATGATAGAATGAATGAAATGAAAGGTAATTTTTTGCAAGAGAAGATTAGGGTAATGTGATTTTGCGTTTGAGGGAATGGAATATTGTAAATGTACAAAGTGGGATTGACTTACTCAATCAAATTTGTCTGCTAGCTGATTGTGAGCTTGTCTTGGTGCTGGGTCTTCACATGCATTTTATATTAGTGAGCATGTAGTTTATATTGACTTGGCAGAGCTTGACTTGACCTGAGTGCAATTTAACTCAATTCACTGCCACTTTAGTGTACATAAAGCTCATTTCAAATAGTGCACATCAGACAAACAAACCAAAACTCACAGAGATGCCTGCGGAACACGTATTTTCCTGTATAATTTATTCATTAGTGTTTGCTCTCTGTGCTGGCTCTCCCATATGTACCTACAACTACATTCGCACTACATTTCTGTTATGCCATCCAATTTTTCAGCCAGTTCATTCTATGGTCATTCCATGTGTACCAGGGAAGAATGCACTCCCAACATTTTTCGGTACGTGGATTGTTTTCCAGTACTATGCGTTGTTTTGTCAATACTGTACTCCACATACTGTACAGTGTTGTATAGATAGCAACTAATGTGATAGTAGCACGTTTGTTTCTAACTGCTAAATTATGTTATCTTTATTATCCCTACATTATGGTTATAGATACATCTCCACTCGACTCTTCACTCCCTTATCACCAACAATCTTCAACAACAAACAAGAAACAACTGGAAATGCAATAGAATCTTTTCTTACTTACATATGCGATGATATGATCATGCAAATCATAAAAATATTATGAGTGTGCATACATCTTTACAGTTCAAGTGCAATTTAAATTATCATCATAAGTACAAGTAGTAAACATTTTATTCCTGTAGTATTTGTTCATCTCCTCTGTCTTTGCTCTATACTATAGTTATATGTATTATTTTACCACTACGTTTAGTATGCATGCAAATACTAAAAACATGTAACTCGTTCACTAGGGTTTCTGTAAACAGTAAATGTTTGAAGCACACTTCTTAAATTTTACTTAATTTGTCATCTGTTCTGTTCTGTTTCACCAGAGTACTGTGCAATAATGTGTGGCTGTAATTGAAAGTGAAAAACGGGGACAAATATGGATTCATGCAATTATTGTAATTGAAAACGCCGTAAGGTGTATAATATGTATACTCTTTGGCAACGGTTATATCTCTTATGTAATAGACTTCATACCAGATAATTTCATAGTTTTTGGTTTTTCATGTGCAAGTAATCACATTGGAGGACTGCACAAGATAAATTCATCCAAGAGAAGAGCAGAGAAACAGATGAAACGTGAATCCCCTTTACATTATAATTTGCCCTGGTCTGCTACTCCAACAATGACGTGGCAGGGCATGGCACAACTCTCCACTTTTCTGGAATGAGTCACTTCACTAATTGTAAATTATATCACTGTCAAGGAATCATAGAATAAACTCGGAAAATTACAAACAGTTACACCGAAACACTATCCACTAATTTGAGTTCTGTCTCGTTTCACCATGAGATAGGATAATAATCGTAAGCGTATGTGTGTTTCTGGGAAAGTACACATTACCAAATGGCATAGGTTATGTTGTGTTAGCAGAGTGTTAACGTAATTACTTTAAATATTGAGATTCACATAAATAATTTAGCTAAATGCCCAGAATGTCTGGAAATTGCAAGATAAAGGAAGTCGGTTAGTATGAGTACTACCTGCATTAGGTCGATTTCCCTAATTCATCATTATTTATGTAAATAGGAAACGCAGTTAACGTAATTTATAAATGCGTCAAATTATTTGATGTAGTTACTCTTTAGGTTGAACAACAGAACAAAATGCACAGGTATTTCGTAACGGATATAATGTAACAAAAACGTTGCTAACGGTCCGAAAACCTTGAACGTTCCTTCACGTCAACACTAATTCGAGAAGACGACTTTAGTGTGTCAAGTCTAACGCATACAAGTAAAATGTTATGTGCACGGTCTAAAGTCTAATCGTAAGATGCAGAGTAACACGAGATGGAGTATTAAATTGCATAAAAGTATTGCGAGGACAAGACAGGGGGTACACAGAGACGCGAGATGAAATCCTCGCTCAGCGTTATTTCTGGATCATATTTACACTTATATACGGTTATACCCTTTTCTATATCTACTTCTCACATTTGCTCTATAGCTTAATATCTTCTGCACATAAAGCTACATAAAGTGTCCTTTAATGGGTAATACTGCACAGGTAGGCATAAAGTACGTGTAAGTAGGAGACACTAATAAATAGGTATACATTACACTATAATACTATCACTAGGGATATACCGTACTAGATGTGTTGTAAAATAGTATTCTACATGTCAACTAATCTAACTCTACTCTGCTTAGTTTCCTTATTTTATACTGTCACTTTCCATTCTGCACGCTTTGTAACTTTCCTCTCTGGTTCAGTTCAGTTAGATTGCTATATTATAAGTAGTATACGATATACTAATTGCAATAGCAAGCATAATAGTACCTTACTTGATATAAAGGATATATATGAGTTTCCAGTTTAATAAGTGTAAACAGAAGTAGGTTTATTGGTATACAGATGTGAATTTATATAGTAGTATTGGGTAGTAAGTATTAGTAGCAAATGTAGTTCAATGCGATACAAATGATGCTACATTTAGAGTTGTGGAGTGTGGAGGAAGGAAGGGTAGAGTATTTATGAGAGGACGATAATGGCATGAGAGAGAGTATATGCAGTATTGAAGCTGCCTAGAAGTTTGACGAGTACCAGAAGGAAGATTAAGAGAAAGACAAAGAGACCTCGAACTTTAGAACAGACGGAACACTAGTAACATAAATCTGAAAATACATAAAACACAGAAAGCATGGGAAAGGAACCTTTTGAACAATGTAATCGAAATAGGTCGTCCTGTATTTAAATTAGATAATAAGACTCTCAGAGCAAAGCAAACAATGAGATGAAGAATCGTCATTTTGAAAAGCTTTTAAATATGCCTCAACAAACAAACGTCAAACGAAACGAAATGAACTGGGAATCAAAATCAAGAGAGACGAGACCACAAACATGTTCTATAGAACATACTTGGCTCCAGTGCACTGCAGTGCAGGGAATTTAGCAATTCCGACTAATAATAAGCTTTCGGTGTTACACAGGAATTGTGAATAATGTTCTACTCAATAAAAGTACAATGAGCATAACTTACGTAGCATAATAACTGCGATAAATATATTTACATGTGAATTTGTATACATCAGACATACTGAACTGAACAAATCTTGGGTAATCACTCCCACAAGTAAAGTAACCATATTTTACAAAGCGGTTACATAAGTAAATACTCCTTTTGACTAAAATATTATTGTGTTTCCCACATAATAAATGGAAACCATACCTAAATAGGTTTCAAAAGGAAAGAAAAAGATTATACTAGTGTTTATTGTTGATATTGGTACAGGAAAATATTGTAATGGGATGAATTCATAATGCCAGTTTTGCATAGAGAGTAAATAGCATGAAAAATGTAACACAGAAACATACAAAAGCTAAGAATACTTGAAGATACGCTTACCTCTGAGATATATGATACAATAATTTGTCGGTTTTCCCGAATATGAATGTTTTAGGTTGGAATGTTTAATGTAGGAGCTCCATAAAATAAATCGGATCCAGTTTAGGTGAATCACTTTACAAGGAGACTATTAGGGAAGGTTTTATTGTGGAGAATTTTGTTTTGTCGCACGATACATAAAAGATGTAACGATTATTATCGTTGGTTCGTTTATATATTCTTAGAAGAGGATTGGTTTCTTAATCTTCTGCTAGGAAACTATCAACTCTCTCTGTAGTGAATTGGCTTAGAGGAGGTTTTGAAGCTGAAGTTGAAGTGGAACTTTTCTTCTTTGATTGTTTTTCCAGATTTGGCTGAGAGTAAAGTAAGTATAAGTTTTAAGTATTTGTACTGCACAATATCCGTACTAAGTAATATAAGTTACTGCCGATGAGTAGCAATGGTAAAGGAGAACAAGTGGATTTTAGGTCGGGATGGAATCGGAGGATATTATACTTAAACAGTGGCACACTAACTTGAACTGAACTGCACTTGGAAACTTTAGTTTAGATATCGAATCGAATCCAGTTTCAGAATTGTTATATAATACACGTTTAGTGTTTAGTTGAGTATTAAGGAAATCTTATCCTGCACAAGTATCAGTACAAAGTACAAATACAGATTTAACTTTAGATTGAGTGTGTGAGTTGAGAAAAGTCAAACTAGTTCACTTCAGAGTAACAAAACTACACTTTGTAATTTTTTCTTTTCGCAGCAGCAACAAACTAAACGAAACTACTAATACTAACACTTAACTTTTGCATACTACAATAGTATCACCTTCCCTATATGATCCTGGTACTTACTTAAGGTATACTGCACACCACTGTTCCAGTTTTTCAAACACTCGTCGTAAAATGTTGAAACGAGAATCGCCGTGCTATCATAGAAGAGTAAACTTTACTTTTACTCCTCGTTTCCTTCCAATAAGGATTACAATCAGCAAAGTTGTAATGTAACTTAGAACAAACACGGTTGTCGTTTAAGTTTTTCTCCTTGTCTTCAGTTCGCACTTTTTTAGCATGTACAATAATGTAAAATCCCAGTGTGCATTATTCGCAAGCAATGTAGGTATGTGTAATAATAAGACTATTAACTTGTCCTGCTTGGATAATTCCCAGTTGCAATTTGCAATTATATTCAGAATTAGTGCCCCAGGTTAATAAGATGCAACATACTTGACTCCTACTCTATTATTTATTAGATTTTCTCACAAAATAGATTGACGTAGGTATTTTGTTTTGTTTTAGCTTTCTGTTTGGTGAATAGAAACAGTCAAATTGCATTTAGGAATAACTTTCTCAAGAAATACTTGCGTGTGGTGGGATATTGGTGTGGGAGTTTAGTTTAATATTGAATTGAGTAGTTAGAAGTTCTCGTCAAAGGTTATCAAGACAAATGCCCACTTTACAACTGTGTTGGACAACCCAGGTAAAGTAATATTCTATATTTCTTTCTTCTATTTATTTCCTAATCTGGTCTGCTATCAACTAAAGGTATAGTTCTCTTTCGTATACAATAGTAGCTATCAATTATGACTTGTTAAAAATTCACGTTGTCAGACAATAAGAAACACATTGGAACTATCAACTTGGCAAAGAATTTATATGCAGAAACATTAAAACTCCCTTTTCTTTGTTTTTCTAGTAGGTAGTTCGAAACCCTCTCTGTGAATTATTCACACGGTTTTGTCGGCATAAAAACAACTATGTTCCAGTAGTCTGACTTGGGTTCAACTTTCCTTCAACTATGCACAAGACAATTTGCGACAGTCGCCTCGTCTCCACTCAACTGGATTTCGTTCGTCTCTATTGTTTCCTTTAATCGTATAAAGAAATCTTTACAATAATTACTAAAATTGCTCCGAATTCTTTTACAAATGTTATTGTTTCCTTCATTAAACTTCACTGTGGCCGTTTTATACGCGTAACTTGTGTTTTCTTATGAGTAAATTCCCAACTGTGAACTCTAGTGTATTTTAAAATGTGTCCATGTTCAACATTTGTCTTTTTTCTCTAAATTTTCTTGTTACACGACAATATTTCACTATCTGTCATGTCACTCACTTCCGCCAACTATGATCCAATAAAAAGAGCTGACAAGGGTTTAGTTCAGTTCAGTTTAACTCTATTAGAATTGTGTTATTGTGTATTTTCTTCCTTTCCAGCAGTATTTACGTTTGTAAATATTTTGGGCAATAATCTTGAGGTTATTGTATACAATTCGAATGGAAAATCAGCAAAGAAACAAAGAACCACCTTTGTATTATTAAATAACAAGGCAGACTAAGATGCAATTCTTGTCACGTAAAAGTATTATGTTTTTATTCGAAGAAAATGGGAAATATTTGTATAAAAAAGAATGTATACACAATCAGCACATTCTCCGTGCTTTCACCGACTCGGGAACTTATGCTATGTATGAACGAACGGAGAAAGGAGGAATAAAAGGAGCCAGGATAAAGAAACGTATGTAATGTTATATGGAAGAACAAAAATAGTTTAGGGAAAAAACTTTAGCACTTTTCTTCCTTTTCCTTTCACTGACTCACTCCATCCACTCAGTCAGTCACTCACTCACTTTGTTCAGCTCAGTAAGTAAGAGTTTTCTTTTCGTCGCGTAATCTGCACGCGGAATCAAATCAAATTATGTTCGGCCGGTTTGCGTGCTTACTCCAAACACAGAACACTAGGTACATACAATTCAGATGACCTTTCTTTTACTTATTTCCCGTATAAAGAACGTTCACACGTAGATAACTAACTTTACTCGATTTTTTCATACACCAACAATCCAAATCCCAATAAACGAATATTCACAAAGAATTATTTTAAATTCTCTTGAGTTTTTTCTTTTTACCGAAAAATATTTTAATTGTAATTGAAAACAGGTAGTTCAATCGGCTATATTTTCACAGTAAACTCAAATTTTTGATGAAAACACATTTAGTTCTACTGCTCTACATTCTACCAAATTTTGTTCTAGCGAAATAAACAGAGAACGGTAAATTTGGAAGAAGTGAGCGAAATTGCCCCAATTTAGTGTTTAGCAATATTTCCCGGAAGTAAAGGGTATTAGTGTTTGATTGATATAGAACGGTCTTTGTAGGTATGTAGGTATATCTGTGTGTGTAAGCGAAGGTAACTTCCTGAAATAGACAGTTACACACTTAGTAGGGCTAAGCTGCCCAATAAACACGTATTTGCCAGAGCTGCTGTTATTTACGACGGAGGAAGAATCCGCGTGGACCAAGTTGACGAGAGCACAGTCGGCTGTGGAATGGGACGGGATAAGGAGCAATGCAATTGCTCCCGCACTCTCACAATTCCCCCAGCCGCCCCAGAAGAAACCTTCAAAGAGACGTCCCCTATTTTTGCTGCCTTGCTTCGCTCGCTTTGGCTTGCTGCTTTTGCTTTGCTTAAACTCGGTTGTGTTATGTTGGTTCCTTTCTGAGTGAGCTTGTATCTCCACTCCACTAGTAAAGAGTAGGTACCTTTAGTTTAGAACACTTTCGTCGGCCTTTGCTTCTATGTCCTTAGCATGGGACTAGGTAGAACGAACAAACCTCGAACCGAACTATTAGATACATACATAAGTAGGTATGGCTCGACTTGTTCTTCTGCTTCCACACTTGCACCAACTTGCATCCACTCGCACTCTACCTAGTACCTTCCACAGTAAGTAACAGACAAGACAACCTCAGACTGCGCCAGGCCAGAAGAACACATATCTTCTGCTGTGCTTTACCCCAGGCAACGAGGGCGGCAGGCCAAACCAACTTCCGAGCCTTCCTTACTTTTTCCAATCTTCTTCAATTCTGCTCTGACGGACGACCAACTGCTCCTTCTCAACTTAGTTCCTCCACAGAGTCAGATCAGAAGGATACACTCTGTCAGACCTCCGATCTCCTCCAAAGTCTCATCTCTACAATAATATGCACTTATCTCTTCTTCTTTCCATTCTATCACTGCAATGCTAAATACTATTGATACATTTACTTATTCGTAGGTTTACGTGGTGCTTTGTTTTGTTTTCATGTTTTCTTCCTTTGCATTCAGTGCATTTACTTTGTAATTGCATACATATGTGGCATGTTTCATTTTTTTGGTTTTATTATTCGTTTTACTCCTGACTCCAGTCCACTCCACTCCAATGCAATCCACAATTCAGACTACAGTCCACATCTACTTCTCCTCTATCTCTATTCGGGTTTTTTCCACACTTGTTCCAAAGTAGTTGCTCCTGCTTTGCTTTTTCATCTCATTTCGTTCCTATCCTCGCAGTCTTATCGTTTTCTATAGATGAAGAAAGATGGGACGTAGATATTCCCTCACTACAGATAATTATTTACTTGCTTCTATTATCCAATCCACCACTATCCGAACAGGTAGATTGCAGACGCTGAAGAAATGAGACGACTTAAACCTCGTTTGACTTGTCCGTCCTTTTGTATTGCACTTCGTGTTTAACGTAAACTCTCGAGTAAATGTACGCATCAACGGATTTCAGAAACTCGGCGAGGGTTGTTATGTGTACGGCTACTATTACACCGTGGATATGTGTAAACGTAAGACAACCAGTCAATAAAAGAAGTTTAAACCTACAAGAAAAAAGGAGACACCAACTAAGAGTACCAATTCAATGTTTGTCTCATCTCTCATCCTTTTATTCGAGCAAAAACATGAACTACAAAAGTAAACAATGAAACAACCTAAAGTAACAATACAACGGGGAAATGAAAGATAAATGGTATCAGGAAGTACCTTAGGTTAGAAATCGGCAGTCTATTACTATATACTTATTAACTAACTGGCTACTTTAAGTCACCTACTCCTGAGTTTCTATAGGTATACTACTGATGTGTAAAACTACTGCATAAACACGTTTGTTTGGTAATAATAACGCATCGTAAGTAATACTCAATTTAATAGCAATTAAAGGTGAAATGCTTATTTTACTTCTGTCTTCTACAAAGCTACATATTTATCACATAATATTTACTTTTGTATCCTACATAATATGCTACGCTACAATATATGTTTCCTACCTACGTATAAATTCTTTAGTTCATATTAATGTCGGTGATAATATATAAATCGGGCTCTAAAATATATAAAATTACCTAAGCAGATACTCCGAGACCCTGTTGTATAGTTCATGGTTATATATGGTCTTACAGAGATTTTTACAACAATTACAACACGGAATTTAATATCTTTTACCATTTGATATAAATGAAGATAATCGCCAAACTGGCTAATATGAGTAAATATTACAATGACATGAAGCATTCAAAATCTACTTTAATGAATAGTCGAATTACTCGTAAAGAAAATGCACCAGTGGCTGTTAATTTTCCTAAAAGGGATTTATTGACCATTAATGATTCTCATGGAAGAAAGAAATGCGGACAATTAAACTAATTGAGAATAGCGCACCACACTGCCAAGTACATAAATAAACTAAGCGATTTACTTCAGTGTAGGAGGAAAACAGAGCACACATTTTACAATGATTTTTATCCTTACTCTATGTCAGCAAGTATTGAAATTTTAGCCATGCCTAAATTAAGTCTGTGCTGACGCTGACTTGGTTGTCTTTCAAGTCGTTAACGTGGTGAAGTCATATTTTAATCGTTGTGTTTATGAAAATGGGAACCAACATTAGATATTGGGTGATTTTGATTAGAATATGTATCAGCGTTATTTTAAGTACTTGTATAGCTACGAGAAAAGACGTAGTGACTGGGTACAATATCCGTATCTCTCATTGAAGAGTAGTAGAGAATGAAGAAAGACCTTAGTTTAGTTGTTGGTTTAGCTTATCAAGTCACGTCTCAGATTCCGAACTTGAGGACAGACAGAATGGACTTTGTAGCGTAGAAGCGAACACAACTGAACAATTCGTGACAAGACAAGGTAATCGTTTCTAGAGCTAACGGAGGTAGCTTACTAAGTGGTAATTGATAACTAATGTTCATTTGAAACACTAAGCTAGTGTAAATCAGTAGTCTGTAATAATATGTGCGAATAATTGTACTTCGACCTCGTAATGTCTTCTTGGTTACTGCATTTGGTTTTGCATACTTCATGCATAATACTCGTTCAATACAGTTACAGATACGAATCTGGTAATAAAAAAGTACAAAAATATTTGTGCAGACAGGCAATTGTCAAACGTGCTAATCGAATCTGACCGTTTTTTATAGACGAAACCAAAGATTAAAATAAACTGCTGTCTGCCTACCCAAACGTCACTTTACTTCTTAAAGAATTGCATTGGGAAAATTAACATCTGTTTGTTCGTGTAGATTACAGATACATAACTTATCATAATCCCAAACTGAATATCTGCAGACGATGGATATTTAAAACATAGCGTTGTTCGGGGTTCAATTACGTGACAAACACAATGACAGGCGACAAAAATAAGGATCTTGTTTCGTTGCCGCCGGTGCCAATCGCAAGTCGCACTTGACGTACCTACAAACCTACGGCGACGCTATTAACATTAACAACCACGAAATCTGCAACATTATCTCATCCTGTACTTGCAATAACAATTTTTGTACTTCCATTTCGCAATTTTTCCTCTTCGTAAACAAATTTTGCATAGAAATAAATTATATCTAATTGTAAGTTAGCATAGTTAAAGAATTTCGTTTGCATTGTCGTTAAATATAAAGATTGTAACTGTTTTGTGTGGTAAACGAGATAAGAAGACAAGTCTTTGTTATCGAAGGTTATTACCTAAGCTTACAAATAAAGAGACCTAAATAGGCACTATTAATACATCTATGCGCCTACTGAAGCTTGGTTTTTGGTTTGCGAGTGCCCTTATATAATACCCTTCAATACACAAGTGTTTCTGCTTACGCCTTAATCTATTTACATAAAATCTTTTTATACAATGCATAATAGTATGACTTATGCACTAAGCTGCATGGGTTCTATTACTGCCCATGCACGCCACACAACGTCCTCACATTCAGTTTTTTATAAGTCTGGTTAACTAGATATCTAACAGACTTGTCAGTTTGTTGGTGCATATCCTTATCATTCAAAGTGCATGGTCCTACTTCATTTTTTGTTTGCTTCTGTGATAGGGTTACTTATGCAAATATACACAGCTCACTAGAAGTACAGCCAACTACAAGTACAGTTCTGATAGTTATTCATATAAGCGTAATCTTTAATCCTTCTATTGTCTACTTTATTTGCACAACGCACTAATAGAGGTAATGGCATAACTAATCCCCTCTGCAGTAGACATTTTCACTTAATAAGCACAAGTACAACTCATTACAATACTCTTATAACTGAAAACCAATAAATTGCCCGTATACTTTACTATATATTTTAAAGTTTTCCTCTTTGAAGTTCACTAGTAATTATTGCAGTAATAAGTAACAAGTCTGCAAGGAAAATATAAACTTGCGCAGCCAAACCGTACTTACCCAACCAGTGTCAAACACATAGGTATATCTATACGCCTGGGCTTCGTTACCACCCTTAATGTCTACAGATATGATGCATATGATATGATTTTCTTATGACAGTGAAACTAATAATAATTATAATTTTCTTATGTGGATACGGACGGTAAAGGTCGCGTGCCATAACCGCATGCCTAGATCAAAAGTTTAAAGTTGACACAGCCAAACCATTCAATTTCTGTCGGGGCAAACATTTTGCAAGTCATGCATGCAAATATTGATTTTGGTGTCTGCAAATATTCTATTGATTCACCAATTTTCCCTTGGAATGGTGAAATATTAAAATTATACAATTGGCTAAACTCTTGTGTACATTTGTATTTTGTGTTAGTCATCAGAATGAACAAAAACCTTAAATTTATTGAAAATGCGCGAGATTTTAGGAGCAGATTCTTGTGCATTGTTTTCAGACGCTGTGGATACCTGTACACTTTGTATACAGGAATGCATATTTGCCTTTAGTACACATAAAAGTAATGAGTAATTTCGCAAATAAAAAATAACACGAAGAGAAAAACATAAAAGATATGTATACATAAGACACTCGGTATATTACATAGAAGTATTGATATAGCTTTTGCAAAGTAGTTGCTAATAATGTGTATAATGTGGAGTTGATCTGTACGCAATGTTTCTTTGAAAATGTATTTTGCATAATGGAACAAGAAACAACCAATTCCAGTTGAGTATCCATGCAGAGCTTTTAATTGACATGTATTGTAATTTCTTCACCAATCACTTCTGCTTTTTATTGTGTGTGGAGATATGTGTTGTATTGTATTGGTCTGTAAACTATGTATTGTAGCTAAGTATGACGGGTTACCAGTGATAGGTACCTTACTTAGTTATCGTGAAGCAGTATGTATACATATGAATCATGTCATGACTCTAAAAAGGTAATTTATACTCTGAAATGAAATCTGAAATCCTGTCTGACTTAGACTTTGACTCTGACCCATAAAGTAAAACGAGTTTTTCCGTTCTATCTTTGTATTTATGTAGACGAAAGAATATAATTCCTATTGATGGTCGGCTGGAAGATAAGGAGATACATACTGTTCGAGTAATGTAACCAGTACACCCATACAGACGGTTTTACGTGCCAATCAAAATTGATGATGCTCATGCAGTGATTGAGATCAAATCACATCACACAACACACTATATGACCACTACTGGTAGGTTTAGTTTAAAGATGTGGTTTTTTATGCTCCTTACATGCGTAATAATGAGTTCTGATAATATGCACATATTTAGACATTGGAATTCTACAAATTATGCATGTAGGAAGATAATATAAATGTTAATGTCCTTCGTTTTTATACCACAGTTACAATCAGTTCAGCATTATTAGCATTCGCGATTCTTTTGGCAACTAACGTTACGATTATTAGCAGAACAGATACAGAACACAATGTACGTATAAGTGACAGTATTATAATAAATAGTTCATAAAAAACCAGAAAGCGATAGAACCTGAATTGAATTTGTCTTTGAATATATTTAAATAAGTAGAAAAATCACTGAGATGTTCCTCCTTTGTTTCACTGGATTGAAATTGAAATATTTGTTTTATCAGACAGATAAGCATTCCTGTGTATTCCAACGAACTCTTAACTTTCACAAAGCACGGGTCAACTAATTAGTATCTGGTTATTGAAACAATACCCTAAGGTCAGCATAAACCACATTAAGCTCGTTAAACTACTTTTAAATCTATATTATCCCCTACAATAGTCTATAATGGTTCGAAAGAAAAAGTATTAAGTAGTAGCATAATAAATATAACCTTAGGTAGGTATACGTTGTTTACATATAGCAGATACGGTACACTTCTATTTTGTATCAACATAATGTGTACTTGTAAAATTTATGCGTTATAACAGGATTGTACACATGCAAAAAGATTTAAGACGGTTTTATGTCAATGTAAAAGGCGTATTGTGGTTTTCTTTTATAAAATATGAGCTAATAGAGACATCAAAGGGAGTTTCAGATTCCAACATTCAAAGAATGCAAACCTTAAACAAAGCCAGCATATCAAACAAAGCACATGTTATTGATTCGCCTTGCATATGTTACATGTTAATCTCTGTGTATTTTCCATACTTATTTGTTTAGGTCTACTATACTCCGTGTAACACGATATTAGTGTTTACTTTGTATTAGTAACAATCTTGATCTTCTTCTTTGTACAGGAATGGAGTGATCTTTTTTGTCTTGTCCACTCCTGTCCCTCCAGCAGAGTAGCATTTCCAATAAAAATACTCTACTCTACTTTCCCTTGTGTCTTCCTTACTGTACATATAACATTTTCGAGGTTATTTATGGTTTTCGCTTTGAGATATAAAAATATACATTACCGTTCTCTCTGAGTAATACAATGTTTCTGTCCTTCCACTAATGCACTCTAAACTACTCACTATTCCCTATGTTCATCTGCATTAGTGAAATTATACCTATATGTATAAAATAATCTAAAATGTAAATATAATCTATGACTTTCTTATGTGTTTGAATTTGCATATAGTTTGTTTGTAAAAGTACAGTAAGAGTATTGAATATATTTATGTAAAACATCCCACGTCTCATTCACAAGAATCTATTTGATTCTATCTCATCACATCACAACATTACTTCGTCCCACAACCTTATAAGGGTATCATGCAGGGGTTCTATTTACTTTGAATATTAAAAATCATGCAATCCACTTCAATCCACTACAGCTTTTTTACATATTGATAGTATATTAGTTAAAACTCTGTAACATTATTATCATCCTCTATGTATTCCGTCTTTTACTTTTTAGTGCCCAGCTGGACTTTGTATTGGACGAAATAAAAACGAGAGAAACGGAGAGATCCGATATCATATCTCCAAGCTGACAAGAACGGTGCGCGGATGAAACGGATCACATTCCTCCCATGGAATGTGTATCAAATATTATTTATTGCTGTCTATGGACTTTTTCTTGGGTATCGATATTTATTAGGACTCCTCGTCATTCTGCAAACCTCTCTCGAGACTGGAGTGACTGGACCCGGCTGGGCTGGGACACAAATGCCAACTGTGCTATAAATCAAAATTGCAAAAATTATTGACAGATACTTAATACCATACCGTAGAAATACTCACAATGGTATGTGCTCAAGTAATGCTTTGATAATAACATTAACATCGCAAGAGAATGAGAAACTCATACCAACATAAATAAAAGCAATTTTATTATTCTACTGAAAAAATAATTATGAATAACATCCACGGGATTTGGAATGTATTTATATATTATTATTTAAAACTTATGTATTTATTATAGGTACTTTATGAAATGTGTTTCTTTAGTCTGTCCTCAAATTTTTGTCTCGATTATATCACTGTAATGACAATGAGGAAAAAAAGTTGGTTGAACCTGGAAATACAAGGCAGTTTACTCTCACTATCACAAAATCATAATAGCGAAATATATTGCAAATAATTTAGATATACTAGTTTGTGTGAAATGAGTTGAATGACATTTTTGGTTTTAACATTGACGGTGCAACATCTACTATATAATCAAATTCTATAATACATTGATTTATAGTTGTTTCAATTGAGTAGTGACAAATTTGCAAGTAACTTAAACTGAAGGTTAAGGTAAACCTTTTGTTTGTACTTGATTATTTGTGTTGGTTCTCGTGCAAACAAATATGTATCAGTCATTCCGTGAGTGTTACAATAAGGATACCGCAGAAAGGTACATTGCTTGCAGTTGAAAAGTGCATAGGTATAATGCAGTGTTAGAACCCTTAAATAGGTAAATCTGGGAAATCAGTAGATCTTGTAAATAGAGATAAATGTTTGTATTCTGAGAGATGGAGTAGACAGAAGAAGAGCAATAAGTAAGTATTATATCATTAAATTTGTAGAAACAAACGAGAGGAGGAATAGGAAGCAATGAACCGAATCGGGGAAGAAATTCTAATAGAAAAGACTGAAGTTTAGGTCAATTGACACTGTGTTCGTTATCCAAGGCACAGAGTAATAGTTGGAGAGATTCTAGCTACAACGGAGTATCTGGCTACTTAGAACATACAAGAGGAGAGTAGAAGTAATCTTGCAATTAATCTAACTTAACCCAGAAGGTTTTTCCTCATGTTCATACATACAATAGATTCATACTAGATACAATATTGTCTGCCTAGACTTTTCCAACTGGTATGCTGTATTCTGTAAATACTACAGTAATAATTGAGGTTCATCGTTAGTACAAAGTGTTTACCCTTCGAACATTGTATCTCTACACTTGTCTCAATATATCTTATAGATAGGAGTCATTATAGAAAGCAAATAATATTACTCTGGGTTGAAACGTATCGTACAGGAGTGGAGTAAGCCAGGAGAAGAGCCCTGCATTCAAGTTTTAGTAGTGGTGGCTGACTTGACTGTGTGTTGTGGTGAGATGTGTGATGCGGTGTCTATCTTGGTTTCCTAACTCTCAGTCTTGAGTAAGGAAACCCGACTGAATCCAATTCTCAAATGTGAACAAAGTCAAATGAAGCTGAAGACAGAGCAAAGATCCTCGATTACTAGAGAAGCCTCCGAGCGCTATCAACTTCACTCACAAATATCCATGTACATACAAAGATTCACTAAATAAGATAACAACACATGTATACGTATACTCAACAGAGGTTTGTATATTGCAATACCTTACTATGTACTTATTATGCGTGTTAAAGTAACAAATCTGTGTGAGTAATCCTAATATCATTCATTTCACATTCTCATAACATTACTGAAGGAAAGGGTTGGAAATTCAGATGAACTAAACCAACAAAGCAAGTCACATATCACCCCCATCATGATAATCATCATGATCATCATTTTGATGACTGTACTCAACTTTGTACATTTATCTTACACAATTTCGTTAATAAACTTGTACCATTGGTGTCCTCATCTGTCCGGTACCCTTTGTATGCATTATACTACAGATTTCCACTGCTACCTTACTACTGCAATCAAAATTAGTAAATTCACTGGATGTACCATATTATAATAATAATAAGTAATGTAGTACTAATATTAGAGGAATACTGTGCATTTCTAGTATGAAAGTATGGGAATATTCGTATACCTACTTATATTGTATATCTAATTAAGTGTATAGCTCTGTGCGGACATGAAAGTAAATAGAGAAGCATTATCTTTGAGGTTGTCTAAATTTCAGGTCGTAACTTGACTTTACATCTATGTCTGTCTGTCCTATAGTGTTTTATTATTATGTACTTATGCTTAAGACAGGGCTACTTATGATTGTAGATATGTATCCCTTTAGGTGTACTGTACAATACAACGTTCATTTGATAATGTCTACTCGCTTTTAATAGCGAACTTGTGCAATTGTGTATGAAAACTAGTAGAAGGTAGAAATAATGGTTAGATGAAGTTTTACACAAGAATATGGTTTATATCAGTTTTGTGGCAATAGAAATGCAAATTGCCGGGTTATCTTTTAGTGTAAGCACTTAATTGGGAAGCCTCGAGCGACCTTCTCTGATTTAAATTGTATATTTAACGAAGATTCTACTGGAAACTTAAAATTACATTATAAATGTATGTCTGCGTAATATTTACTCTGTGAATATTATATTCTACCTATGTAAATCATAGAGAATAGTGTTGTACTTATATTATATTAGTAGCTTGTAATAAGTTGAAAGCTTTCGTTTTCCACACAAAAAGATAGAACACAAAGATGCAGTGTAATAAAGTGGTATGAGTAGTAGGAGGGCAAGTAAAGTATAACTACCTTTTCATTACGCTTTTAACTCTTTTGTTTTTCCATAGTTTAATCAAGATGTTTACGCCAAACTAAGCCAAGCCATTTGACTATTATGATGATGCAACCGACGATGATATTTTGCATAGAAATGCATTCTTTTCTCCTTTGTACTTTTAGAATCTCTACACAATTTACAGAATAAAGCTATTAAATTTCTTACGTAGCTAATTTGTGTTGTCAGTGTGTGAATAAATTCTCGTTGGCTACGCCTGCAAATCATAACTAATGACCAAGTACATTTTAAATCATTCAAAATAATACTTATACCCACTAGTTTCCATTAATCATATTCTATGTAGATGCTGCTGACTTCCTGAATTTTTATCGGAAATTATATCTACATTTAACTTACAAAGTGTATATGAACAAATGACAAAGTGGTTTATTAATGTTGTTGATTGTATTACGAGTTTTCTTATACCAATAAGGATGGATACCAGAGTTTTACCAAAAGTACATACCAAAGGGTATTTATTTTATATTACCTAAACTAAAATGCGAACATAATATCATTTTTGAACACACCTAGAGTGTAAAATGTGCCGTAAATGCCGCATGCCGTAAAGGGCCGTAAATGCCGTAAATGCGGTGTGTATATTATTTGAGGCATACCGTAAATGCCGTAAATATCTACAAAAACCAAACAAATTAAAGCATATTTCCCAGGTGCTTATGTAATTTATGGCATTTACGGCATGAGACATCAAAAAATCATTTACGGCACGCCGATTTTATTCTCTTACAACACAGCACAGCTTCACAAGATCAGAATTTATTCTGTAATCCATTTGTTTACATAAGTGCAAAATTACATACAAAGTAAATTCACGAGAGATTACATCAATAAGAATATTTTATACAAGTTAAACTAACTACATAACTAAAACCAATGTGAATTTCTGCTAACATGCTGGTGGAAGATATAAGGTAAGCAAATAAGTAAGAGTTAAGATTACCACGTAGAATGACAAATAGAGAAATCGTAAAAGAATAATAAAACAACAGATTTTTATCTGTCATTAAATTGATCTGACTGCTTTGTGTGCACAGTGCCAACACTAACACTATTGAAATTGAATGGATCTCTTATTGCGTGAACTGAGTCAAGATCTGATCTGTATCTACTAACAGCAGTGTAGTGGAGTAGAGCAGACGAGAGTATGCAAGAATGGTGAATACAAAAGTGAGCTGAAGTGGAGATTTAGAGCTCTTTAAAGTTTTCCGGCTGAGATCTCTTGTCTCTCGTAAAATTGACTTGACGTTTATTTTTATGACATGAAATGCTTTTCTTTTCTATTGCAAGTTAACTGGGTCAAGAAAGTGTAAGTGCTAGGTAACAATAAGTTGGAATCTATTGTTGTCATTTATTATCCTTTTACATTATGTTATAGCATAGCATCAAATGCGAAATCTACCAATTTATCTCAATAATGAACAACAATGTTCGCTTCGTGGATTCTTTACTTTACTGCCATAATGATACATATACCCAATTCTTTTACTATAGGCGTACATAGCAGAATTATTCACATTAACAGAACCTACATTATAATATGAATATAAAAATAATAGTATTCTTAAAATATTAAATTGAATTTCCTAAAGTAAGCAAAAAATAGAACAAAGGAGAAACAATTCCATTTACATTAGTAAAAAGTGTCCTTCGCAATTTCAGTAAGTTTTATTTGTCTATGCCGCTTTCGATTCTTTAGCTGAGTATACTATTTATACTGTGTAATGTTGGAACATTAAATAAAACGGATATACCCAGTTACTGGTTGAGTAGGACAGAGATATAAAAGAATTACATAGACAAGCCACTCATCTTGAGCTAACTTTTCAAAGTCCTTAAGGATTTTACTTTGCTTTCAAGTTTATGAACGACGGAAAGTAGGTAAGTAAAGACAAGTTGGATTACAGTGCTGTGCAAATATATAGATTAAGATTAATTGTTTTCTGCATGAATGTCCACATGAAAAGTAATAGAAAAATTGCACTGTACATTTGTGTGGGTTGGCTAGAACATAGAAAGTAAAATTATGAGAGTGTTTACAAATCTAATAAGAATATGGTTCTTTGTACTAAAGAGTTAAAGAGATTGCTAAGTGTGTGCAATATTTTTATTACCAAACATTCAAAAGAGCGTTGGATATTGCAGAAAAGTTTATGTGCGACTGTGCCACAGAGTTGGGCATTAAAAGATAATTTAGGTGAGTGCGTCAAACAATTCGTACAATATATTACAGCCAAAGATAAATAAGTAGACGAAGAAGAAAAGGATAATGATCTGACAAAACAACTGAGGCCAAGGAAGCCAAGTGAAGAGGACAAGATGCAAAAGAATAAGTGACAGTAGATACATTTACTGCATACTTGAACTGACTTTTGGCTCTGGCTGCAGAACTACAGTACAGACAGACTTTCATTTGTTCATAAAATGCAGATGATAGTGTCATGTACGCTTGAATGATGGAGATACGTAACATTAGTGTTGTTATTACAATATTATTTTATATGTACATATGTAGAGACACTGCAACTCCAGAGGTACAAGTCACACAGACATTTCTTCATGTGTACTGTAGTGTAATGTGATTGTGTCTTTTTGCATCAGACTCAAAATTCTCGCAAATGAAATAGTGGTAAGTTAAGGGAAGCTTCGTTCAGGAGGAACATGAATATGATAAAATGTGAGGTGAATCTTTTAATGTTGAGCAAAAGTTGTAAGATAAGGAAAGAAAGAACATATCAAGCAAGACAAGTAAAGTTAAAGAAGTTAAAACTCCTTTCTTTGGCGGACAAAGGCTCGTGTTCTAAAGGTTCTTGGTGTGGTTTGGTTTGGTATGGTTTACACGGAGACTTGGTTTATGAGATGAAATGACATTGCGACAAACTAACGAACTCTGGTTGAAATTCATATCATAATGTGTAATGTAACATAATACAATGTAATAGAATGTAATGTAATATAATAAAATGCTAATGGTTGAAATAATATAAGCGTAATGTACAATTTAGTCAACTCAGCTCATCTTTACGAGAGAAATTCAAACTCATCTTAACTCAGCCAACTTGACTTTAACTTGAGTTGACTGATTCCACAATTCCAGATTGTGCCTTCAAGCAAAAGTAAGAAGCGATAGATATAATGATCCTACATACACAGAAGTACACACCAGACCAGGCCAATCCACAAATGAATGTCCCGATGTCCTCTTTGCTTGTCTTCCCTTGTCCTCTCCCAAATTTCACTTCTCAAGTCAAGCCAAGTCAGTGTGTCCTTTTGGTTTTGACTATTTCATTCTGCTGAAGAACGTGATGGAGAATACGATACAAGAAAACTACCTACTTCTGTGTCGTATCTGTATGTAAGGGAGGGAAGGGAATTTTCTTGATGTGCTTCTCTTTGTATTGTACGTGGTTTCTGGTAAAGTCAAGAAACACATATAAATTTCATGTTCGCTATTTACTATATTTCACATTACATCAGCTAATCGTAAGTTTAAACGGAGAATAATAGAGAATGGGTTATAATCCATAAGTTAACGAATTACAATGGGGTAGGACAATGTTTTAAGGCAAAAGTACAGATATATGTAGTAAACTCATGAATTGTAGTGAAGATATTGTAATGTACAACACCAGTTGGTTCGACGACTCCCTACTGTCGCTGACAAGTTCGTTGCATTATCTTCACCGTCATTAGAATTCAGATGGGCTCCGTGAAGTCCACATTTTCCTCTGATTTACAATTTACGTCTCATCCTTTACCATTTCATTCTATTTCAGCTCATTCCAGAAGTTCCTTCTTCTGTCCCACTATTCCCTTATCTGAGTATTGTTCAGGAAAGAAGAACAAGTGTGTACTGTGTATATGCTGTGTAATGAATACGCATTAAACAGCTACATTTATTTATGTATGTTCAGAATGTTCATAGATAAACATTATGTAGCCACTATTACATTAACTACATAATAACACAGTATACCTGTACAAAACTCCCATGAGAACATCGTTTCGCTCAAGAAATTTATTCCATTGGCAACTAATACTCTTTAAGGCCGAAATTAAATTACACAGTATCTATTAACTATTAGTGAGTATGTAATCATTAAACAGGGTCATTTCATTCTATGTGAATCTAATGTCATCGTAAGGTTTAACTTAAACTTTACTACAAGGCTACAATAATACTAAAATAGACCAATAGTTTCGCTCAAGTCAACATCCTCTTTTGCAATGGAGCTAATCCTCATTTAAAGGCATTATCGCTCCATTAAGTAAGCGACCAAACAAATGTTCTCTTTATTATCCTTATTTAACTAAATTATGTTTGCCAAAAGTGTAATAAGAACCAAGGTATGCAATTTAACTATAGAACTCCTAACACTTGCTACCATTATATTGTTTACAATCGTTAAGCATTGTGAGATTCTAACACAGCATCTATTTCAGGCTGACGTAAGCATTGTAAAAAGATATTAGCTTCCCTATTTACAATTCAATGCACGAAGACTCCCTTAATTCAAGCAATAAATGTATACCTACGTAACTAAAGGGTTCAGCTCAGAATCAAATCAATGTTTAAAAAACTTCCCGGAATGTCTCTATTGTACCATGTTAAATGTACTCCAACATTAAATGTAGCTGTACAATACAAACACGTGAAAACGGACATAGTACACTGAAATGACCTCATGTAGCTTTTCAGACAGAGATACATATCTGTAATTGCAAAACGGGCTTTAGCACTAATACTCGTACTACATGAATAAAAGAAGATAAATTGCGATTTAACAAAAAGCCTACTTTTTTCTTTTTCAAGCTTGCTCACCTCACTAACTTTGGCAAGGTGTAGTGTGCACCAAACGTCTTTAAGTGAACACAGAAAAGACGAATGACACTCGCCCAGAATACATAACATTTCACAACTTGCGTAATGCATAATGATTACTAATGTTAAACGAGTAACCTTCCCTCGAGCAATAATCTTTGTCGACTTACCGACTATTATTTTATAGTCAGTGATTTCATCTTCCCCTTCCTATCCACTTTTAGCAACAATTCATATACGACTTTCAATATTATTTCAGTAATTTACTTCCTAAATTAAACCTATGATCAATCTATTTCTTATTATTGCATTTCAAATAATAAAACTAAACAATATGTGACTTTTAAATACTTTTGTGTGTAAATAGGGAGATTTCGAGATTTGGTTCTCCATACAAAATATTTATGTAAAATAAGTTGAAGATAATTAATGAATCAGTTTACAGTTTAAAGCAGTATTTCTAGAGCGTACCTGTAATTAATACTGCAGCAGTCTACAGAAAATTAAGGTTAAGGTTTTCTATTACATTGAAGGTATGATTGGAAGTATGGATTGTTGGACAGATATATTTTAGGAAGTTTAGGAATGGTAAATGTTTACTAGTAGTGCAATGTGTGTGGGTTCGTCTAGCATGATTTGCGAACAGAAAGGAAAGAAGAAAAGGGAGGACAATGGGCAACAAGAGCAAGTAGTCGGTGCAGCGTGACATGAAATGAAACGGCGAACGATGGTCAACGGCTATAAAACTGGGAATTGAAGTTAATAAATCTTGAATTTAAGTACTTCTTGGGTTTCTTGTCTTTACAGATAGAATATAATGTGCTTTTTGAAGAAAAACTGAACTTGTTCACACGGCACAGCTGTGTCTTACTACTTATAGCGTTCGCAGCATAATGTGAATACACAGACCATAGCAGTTAGCAGTAGAGTCCAGTCCAGTCTACAGTATGTCATGTTTGTAATGTAAGTCTCATTACATTCAACTTGCTCATGAGTTTTGGCTTTAGAATCTATTCTGCTCTACTGCAGTGCAGTATACGTAATATTATTATGGCTAGTTTTATTTTCTGGAAATGAAAGGAAAAGCAACTGCGATAGAACAGCATTACATAACATAACATAGCAGTATGGTCACGTAAAAGTAGATGTAAGTTTTATTAAGTGAAAAAGTTAGCCGTTGAGTTTACTGTGTCTCTACTCATATAATAGTGTGCAGTGCACTGCAATATTTCCCTCTTTTCAGTTTGGATTGTTCCTGGTAGGAATTGGCTTGTTGCAAGTTTCAACAGTAAGTAATTGAACTTGCTTTAACTTAACTTGACTTGAGTTCAGTTGACTTCAATTGAGTGGAGTTAACACTTAGTTGTTATAATGCAAGTATTTGTAGGTACTGCTGGGGAACTTAAATAAAATAACTCACTACTACTAGATACTTAGTTCACTAGCCTGTCTAAAGTCATATTTTAAATCCATAAACTATTAAAAACTTGCTAAAGGCTCCTGCTGTGAAGCATTTAGCACATTTTCAGTCATACTGTGAACAGCAGCAAAATAAATTCGTTTTGATTGGATTCTTACATTTTCCATCGACTTTCCAGCTCCGCTCAACTCACTAACTCACTCACAATCATAATATCAGTCTAATTTTAATATCCTCTACTATACTGTCGGTATCCAGTATGTTTCTTAACTATTTAGGTAAGTAGGTAGTATAAGTAGGAAAAAACATGCACTATTATATTGATTATATGTACCCACTTAAAGTAATAGTAAGTAAAGTAAAGTATGCATGTTACTATATACAATAAAATGTGTGTCTACTTTTACTAACGATAACGATGCAAAAAACTTGACTTTGACTATGTTGTAATTTGCAATGCTTGCATCATATGTGGAGTACACAGTATACGACAGTCCAGCAATAAAGGAAAGTAATTAAAAGTTATAAAAATGGTAAGAAATTTATCATTTAAACTTATGGCAGTTAAAATTCCAAGGTTTCTAAGTTCAACTTTTGCTGCTGTTTTCGTTTCGTAGTAGAGTTGCCCTTGAATCTTGCATTCATTGTTCATGCTGCGCTAGTTATTATATTGCTAATAAAAGCTGCAAACTTGTGCATTAATGTTTTGCATTTATTTGCCCAGTGAGTTAGTGTGTGAGAGAAGAATGCACTACGTTCCGAACTGCACGTAAGTTCTTCTTTCCTTCCTTTCGCTTTGTTTGCGTTTTAAAAGCAAATAGAAAAGCTTGGCACGAAATGAAATCGAATCCCTGAAAATCAAACCAATGATTGGATTCCCCAGTGTAGACTCAGTCTAAATCTGAATCCCAAACCAAATCGCACTTTCACTGTGCATTCATTGCATTAAAAAGAAATCCCTGGTGTATGATGATTTTATTGAAAAAAATGATCAAGGAGAACTTAACGCTCCAGTCCAAATAGCTGGTTTACTTTCAACTTGGTATTAGTTAGTTGTGCTGTACTACCCTGATATGGACTCTTTCATAGAAAACGAAAGTTCGGTTTACCAATGCCCTTCAATTCTTTCATCGATATATATTGCAATGTACTCTGCAGTGTATTGCTTTCTTTATAAACATTTCTATTTCACATTTCTACCCTTAAATTACACGGGGATATACATTATGAGACATTTATTCGTGTGTTTCTACCCCCTGTGCGTACTCTGCGTACACCACTGCAGTGCTACTGTCCAAACAAATATACCGTACAAAAGAAAACACGCTACACACTTACAGCACACGTGACTGTATATATCTATTAGTCGTTTATGGTTAAACACAGATACACCACCGTGGTTTACACTAATGGAAAAGAAACTCTTGAAAACTCAATTTTCTGGGTTTTTCCATTATTCCCCTAGTTCACCCTCATGCACAACATAACAAAACATCACACAGAGGAGAAAACCAATGCAATGCAACTGATATCAAATAACTCTCTTTACTTTGACAGTGGGATTGGTGCAAGAAAACCTCGCTAATCGTACCACACTGCTGGACTGTATTTTATACACAGAAATAGCCTCTAAAAGACTAGATATTTCATTATGCTCTCGAATACTGCCAGCAATAATGAATTTTTAGTAGCGCAGTGCAATCGTAATAAAATAAACCTTAATAAAAGCTTTTATATTTTTATGAAACTAAAATATTACATCTGAACTCAATAAATACAATATTAATTGTTTCTGTTTATACATTTTCGGAGCTTATACTCAGTGTCGAAATAGTTGGGTAGAAATGATTCAAACGCAATAAGAAATGTTGAGGTATTTCAATACATAGTGTAAACAAAGCGAGTGAAGACTAGATAGCTCAACCCTGATTGTAAGGGTTGTTTGTTTTAAACGCGTGTGCGGCATTAGATAGTAGACTAGGATTTACAAGTTGCAGAGTCCATGCAATTCTGACACACGAAGAAGGTAGTAATTGTCTTTTATACATTGTGTAGCCGCATCTCATGGGTTAAACCCAAAATCTAATTTCACTAAATGCAACTATCTATGTATACATTCTTCCTGGTGACTAACAATCTACTATTGCACAAGGTGTCTTTTCCCCGATAGAATTACGCTGATTTTGATACTCAAACGGATGGTGTGCCGCATTAAGGGTAGTTGTAGGTGAAAGCACGTACACATATCTTGATAAAAGTACACGTAACTAGTTTATTTTATTTTAGTGCGCGAATGTAATGGTATATGTAAGAGCGTCAAGAAAAGAAATCCTGTAATAGGGGTAGTAACACAGGATAATGGTCATAGCAGATAGATAATCAATTTTATTAGTGCATTACGAATGTTGTGCACTGTGTAATGTACATTTTGTAGCAGATGTACTAATAGTAATGCTCCAGGGGAACTTAATAGTATAGAAGAAAGTAGAAAATAGGATAGGATGAGATGACAGTGCAATTCCATGTCAATAAGAGTGAGATGAGTTCGTTTGTGTCTGTTGGCATTGGAAGGGAAAGGAAACAGAGGGCTGGGGAGTGAAGTGAGAAAGTAAACCATTCCAAACTCCGAGTCTGTAAGCAAAGAGGGTAAGTTTCCGAGGAATTCGTTTAAATCCATGGTGGATAAGAAATGTTTGCAGTTTGCATTGACTGGTTGGATTTGTTAGTTAGTTCCATTTACATGGCTTAACCAACTGAAGAGAGGGTGTTATGTTGGTCTTATCCCCTATTCACAGCGTTTATGAAAAGATTGGATTTGGATAAAGATGTTTTGCACGCTGTGGTGTCAACTCTTCTTTAAATTTTTATTTTCATATCCTCGTAAATTGGATTGCAAAATTATTTTATTACTCACTCTTTGAAAACCCCTGTTTACCCTATGCGAAATAGGTTACTAATCTTATCTTACCTTTGTATATAAATGCATGGAATTTGGCTAAATAAAGCGAAATCGTTTTGCAGTAATTTTTAATATATTTAAAAATGAAGGTTTCATTAGTAGTTTCTTTTCTGATTACGCAGTTGTTGTGGCAGAACCCCATTTTACTAAGTGATTTCATTGCAGATAGGGAAGGAAAAATGATTAAAAGTAATATTAGGTGTGTGTGCATAGGTATATGGGTTGAAAATAGTTAAATAGGTCGGTCGATCCCAAGAAACGCTTTGTAGCGATTTCCTGGAGAGTATTTGACAGTATTTTCACGTGTTAGCTGATTTCATGTGATATTTTCCATTTTTCTATCATGAAAACTCATGCGTTGCTTTCAAACAGACTAGTATTGATGAATCTATCAAAAAACCGAGTTTGCACGAATTCTAGCCAGTGATCAAATTCCACTTGACTCAATCTCCATCCTGCAAGTATAAAGTTGTATATTTCATAGGTTTCAATACAATATCCAGCTGAGTGAGTAAAGCCAAGCCGAGTCAGAACACATCGCTTTCTTTCATTTCTTAGAAAATTCCAATCCAAAACACATATTATAGAAAGTATAAACGCTCTGTACTCCCTATGAACACCCAGAACAGGCGAAAGAACTATATCAGCGTATATAAGTATATCGAAAGTTTATTTGAAATAAAATGGGAGCAGTAGTGCAACCGAAAGTAAGCATTTAAGTTTCGTTATTTTAGAAAATATAAAATATTACTATACATCGAACTACATCTTTCTACGCTATTATAGGTCCTTGCTTCAGCCTCACAGTCACAGTTCAGTATACTGAATTGTATTTTTACTTGCAAAGCTATTGTATTTGTAGCTCAAGTTGGTTTTTCTTCACTTGACTTCACAGGGAGACTTAACGGAAGTTGACTTGACGGGTTGAATTCGCAATTCGGTAGAATTCTACCATGTACCATGTACTATGTACATTTAAAAACCATTTTATTTTGTTACAATTTCAAAATGATTTTAGGTCACTGTCTATTCAGACTCACAATCAGACGCTGACTTCATCTCAAGAAAATGCTATTCGGTATTCGATAACGGAGCAGAAAATAAATATACATCTACTATTACATTTTGCTGTAACGTTATAGTTATATGTAATCTTATGCCAATGCTTGCAATTTTCCTATGCTGTTACATGATAGGGGTAAGGGGACACTAAGTGAAGCCTACACATTTATTCACACTGTAGAGTGTATAGGCTGTCTCTATAATTTTTATCGATGTATAATTTATTGCCTACAGGAATAGATTTGTTGCTCAGGTAACCTTCGGTTTCCCTTTTTGTCAACACTGAAAACTGGTGGAAATTAATTTTCTTGGTCACAGCCTCAGTTCAGTTTTCATCATTGGCGTGCAATTTTCCTACGCAAATGACACCATTTGTAAATAACTTCATCAATTTATAGATTAAAATCATTTTACAGTGATTTTTGTGTCCAAGCTGTAGTTTTCAGGTTTTGCTGTTAAAATTCTAACATGGTGGCTGTCAACCGAAGAGAATTGTACGGAATTCTAAAAACAGCAGTGTTGGTTAGTTGCACATTTATATCGCTACAATTATCAATATTTATTCCTTTTCATGTTTCAATATGCATGCATAACTTGCTTTGGTAGCATTTGCTTTTACACTAATTTCCACAACACCGGATTATTTTACTTAGAGTAGAAAGATTTGACTTTACATAATTGATCATTCGTAGATTGTGGGAATCTTGGTTTTGATCATCGGATGTCATGCGTTTTTTGAGTCCCAGTGGAACAGATCAATCTTTCGCAATTTAACGGATGATATGGAGGGACAAATTTACGTAGGTGCTAACTTTTTCGAAGCATGCAATCGTATAGACACCGCAAAGGCCAACTTTTTAAATCACAGTGAAGAAACTGAGAAGGAGACGTTTAAAGACAAACCGATTCCGGCTAAGAGAGGTTACTTTAACTGCCCGACAATCGAGACTGCTTTGGAATATTATTTTATTGTTATAATAATCCTCACTTTCATTTTGTCCGTGGTATCCCTGGCTTTTGGTCTGTTTGCTGGCGACAATGTGCTTTTCAAGCGAGGCGTAAGTTATTAGCTCCGTTTCTTTTCCACGTCGATGATGCAGACTACTCTGAGTAAGGATTACAGTTTCCTTATTACTCTTTTCCTAAATTTTAGGACCCATTTTACCAAATTGCAGCTGGAGGATTGTTGCTAATTGGTGGCATTATAAATATTGTTTCTGCCACTCGCATTGATGAGTTTCTAACAGAAAAAATCTCTCGACGTGAACTTGCAAGCAGAAATGGGTTTGAATACCAAAGGGACTTAGTACCCAAAAGGGCTGGTTATGGCGATTTTGATGAAGCACAATTTCTCAGAGGAAAGCTTGCTGCTGGAGTAAGTTATCCACTACATTTTCTATTTCACCTATACTATACAGTATGCTCCGTTGTAATTTAATTTAGCGTACAACCCATTAATAAACTACTTAAATATTTCAGAGCTTTGCGATAATAAACTCTGTTGTCTACATCGTAGCTGGAGTTGTCGGATTGAAACTTGATTGAAAAAATTGGAAATTTCAAAACGGAAATAATCATATGTACTCAGTAAAGTACATTATACTGTCAAAATTACTATTGTATTTAAAGCTCTTGTTTGGATTGAAAATGTCTTAATTTTCATCTCTTCGTCGTCTACACGTTTTCAAAAAAAGTTTATTTATGAATGTGTAATAATTAAGATTAGTATTGCCTATAACATTACTTAATACATTCTGAATGCCAATAAATAATGCTCTTATGATATTCTACATTTACATTACGATATAAGCAAATCACAATTTACTAGTTAGGACCTCAGTTTGCTATACTTTGCTATACTTCTTTGTTAAACTAGACTAGATTTTCATGTTCTTTGGAAATCAAAAAGGAAAGGATTACTTCAACTGAAGCCATTAGTACTTCCGTCTCTAGCAGGAAGTAATGGTATCAGGGTTTGAATTCGATCATAATTTTTGGTTTATAGTATGTGTTCCTATAGTTTTAAAGTTTTTGGTGAAAATTACCCATTCGTAGACAGCGACAATTTTAAGCCACCTTTTCGGCTCTTGTTCTTGTTTTCTTCTATGCATTGCGCGGTGCTATGTAGTATTCAGTGCATACTTTCAATTATTCATAGTTCCCTGTGATATGGTAGTTGCAGTCTGGAAAAAAAATCATTTTTGTCCTGTTGTGTCACTGTCAGGAATTTCTAAAGAGACACAATGGAATAATATAACTATTTGGCGGATTATATCTAGGAAGCGAAAAAGAACTAATGATTTTATGTGGGGCAGAAATTATATTGTTCCTCTAAATATACATGAATAACTGTTACGTTTACAGCTACACAGTTTATTAATTTCCTTACTGACCTAGGCATGTAAAATCCCCTTTTAAGGATACAATATGCACGCATTCGTAGTGTAGTACCTACGTTCTAAAATAGTCTCTGATAATACCACCTGCAAAGTAAAACAAATATCAATTTCTTGCTTCAATCCAAGTATGTACCCAGTTATATGAAACTGAACAGAGCACTGCTAACCGAAAACTATGTCCAGGATAAACTGTTTCTTATAGTGGACTTAAACTTTCACCCCTCTTGTATTAGTCCTAAGGGTGGCAAGAAGGGTGAATCGAAATATAAAGTAAAGTATACAAAATTGAAATACACACCATAGAGTCGAGTTTTCTTATCCCCAAAACCCCGTAAAGAAGGACATAATACGACAGAGGTACAATGCAATATCTTTCAACTTACTATTATAGAATATAAGAAACTTATTATCATTAACCGAGTAAGCCTTTTGCTCGGAAGGAATTTTATGGAGATTGCATCTCCATATTTATAGCTCATTTTCAGCATTTTACAGCTTTAATTTACATCTCTTAATTAAACCTAATAAGTAGGACTGCTATAAATTTGTGCTATAACTTCTCCGAATTGATTCATCATCATAAAAACTCGGACATAAATCTGGAATCCGGTTCCATTACTCACTTCACTTTCCATTCCACCTTTGACGACCCGCACAGATGCAATGAAATGCAATGCTAAGGCAATGTTGCGTCAAGTAAAGCCAAAAGCCACCTCTGTAGTCTGTAGCTGTGTATGAATTTATGGTGTGCACAAACCATGTTACGTCTTCATCAATTCCAATTGTATGGCTAGAAAGATGGATGCTTGCTCTTGCTCCTCTACTAAAGAAATACATTCAACTATGTAATAACATTTTATGTGTAATTCGGTTACCTTTACTAATACACACGATAACACTCGCATTTCATTGGCAAATGCAGTGGCACAATGCAAACCAAATACAGGTCAGCTATTTAATACCCACAGTATTCCTGCAATTACGTCTGATGAGGGGATATGGGAATACAATGCAATAATATCAGTCCTCCTTTATTTTCTACACTAACATACCATCCAGATAGACAAAACTTTTCTATACCCTTACCAAATCAAACCAGACCAGGTCCAGATACGCTTTTAATTATTATTAAAGAGTTCAAACCAGAACAGTTTATGGCATGGAGTAAAAAACTAGTTGCCCAAAAATTATTGCTGCACAAATCCTGTATCCCAGCGAGGTGAAGATGGATTTAAAAAGTTCTTGGTTATAAAACACTGCCAGTGCAATCTGAAATTCATACCTCTATTAATTTTCGTGCATAAGGCCAAAAACCAGTTGAAACCTAAAACAAACTTATCATGATATTGCATAACGGATCAGTTGTGTGTAAAGATTGGTACTTTATATTGTTCATAGGTAATAATTCCTAGTAGTAAAAGTTGAAAGATATTACGACACAGTTGATGATTCATTTATTGATAATTAGGTATGTTTTGATTGCAACAGTATAGTTTCAGGAGTATGTCATGCCTTGTCTAACCAACTCAACTGGAGAAGGTAAATAAGAAATGGTAGGGTGAAAGCATAATTGCACCTTTATTCATAGACGGATAACATGCTGCCATATATGAGCTAAATGTCTCAATAACCCCAGATATGTATTAAATAGTTTAAATAGTGCATTCAGTCATTCAGTGGGTGGTTATGGATCACTAAAATCTATATAGCTTACTTAACTGAAAACCTCCTTCCAAATTACCTGCACCAGTTGTACAAGTGTAACGTGTGATTTTCTACACTTAAATTACTCCCTTCGTCTTATAAGTGCGAAGAAAACCTTAAAGGAAACAAAATTTCATATAACTTGGTCTGTAGTGTAAGAAATGGAGGTCATGTAGAATGTAGGTATGCATATTTATGCCTACACATGTGTACTCACTGCTCTTTGGTTATTACGTTATTAGTCTACAATTTTTAGCATGTTATGCGATTGTGTATGTATACGATTTTAAATGACCGCTGTAAATTGGTTTTCTACTATGTGTTTGCATATTTGAAAAACTTGTAGTTTTGACACTTATCTCAAAGTTTCTCTTGCATATCGCTATTTTTGTTGCAATTACTTCCACTTCCACATATGTATTTGCAATACGTAGTTATATAATACCTACTTGTCTTAAAATACACATGCCTCAAGGAACGTTTTTCTTTCACCATCGACTGGAATATCCACAAGAGTAGTATGTAGGTTGCTTTGAACTACACTACTTCAAATGGCGTCACTCAAAGTACACTGAAGACAATTATTGTATTATACTGGACTATATTTATGTAGTAACGTCGCAATATTTTGAATATCAAATGTTTTCATGGGATTTACCGTCCAAATTACTAAACATTGCTTAGGCGGATCGTTGAACCCTATAATGAAAGGTATTTTACAAACAAGGTTGCAGATAAGTTCGCTTTTATGCTGAATTGGACTCTCGCAAATAATAAGAAACGGGTTTGGTTTAAAATGGGAACTCCCACCGAGTCTCTACTCCATACGATGTCTCCACTATAACAATTTTATAACCAAAACTACATTTCTGTGAATGTGACTGCAATAATTTCCTGTAATATCTACATGTACGCTTACTAGTATGTGAGCTCTATGGTTTACCAGAGTTAATAATTGTAATAGTAACTTAAGCACTTTGTTTTGAACATGGAAATCGTTCATGAACCAAGGTAATTCAATGATACACCATATACGAACTTACGCATTCCTATAATGTGTGTGCAAACCTACTTCAACGTACGATCAAATAAATGTAGTTCAAAGCAAAAGACAATATTGGTGTATTGGTCAGTGCAGGGTATTGGCAATTGTGTGTTATCAAGTTTTATGCTGAAGCCACATCCAAGAACAGAAAAATTAGTATACTGGATTGGGAAAACTGGAATACCTAGTGCAAGGACATAAAACCAAAATATTTCTCTACACTTTCTAGTAATACTGAATGTCTATCTAGGTTCTTTATCTACATTTAACTACTATAAACTAGTTTTGTGTACTAATATACAACATATTATTGACTCTGTTACCTGGAAGCCAAAGTTACAGTACACAAGACTGGTTAATGTTAGTCACCTAGTTATAGCTGTCCAAACCTCGTGGATATCATCAGCTTTGAGATTCACACGATTAGGTAAATATAACATGGGTTAATTTTCAACGTGGGCGACTTTACGACTATCTGGAGAGATAATGATACCTGTCCTTCATTTGGTACTGTCATGGATAAGAGAATGTGGGCCATGCCATGCCACACAAAATTCTAGTACTAAATCTATTGAAAGTCTTTAAAGGCTCCATATTGTCCAGCCAAGTTTACACAAATTGCTCGGTTTACTTGGAGGGCTGCAAATGGTGGGTTCTGGATACCGTCGTAAGTACTTAAATATACATTAGGTCTTCTAAGGAAAGTTGTAAAAATATAAATAAACCTTTTCCTTCGTAAACATATCACATGCAGTAAACAGCTTTTGCAAATAAGCCCTCCAATTCACAAATAAAGCAAAAAATTACTAAGCAAAGTAAATCGAACCATAAATTTTCCAAGAATTCATGCTTAAATCAGGACAAATTAATAAGTGAAGCAAGAGGAATCGGAATTTCTTGTCCTATCACTCAGAGACATAACAAGACTAACGTTTATTTTACCCTTTTATCATAAACCATTTCATTCTGCAACTATTAGCATCATCTGAAACCTATACATTTCTTTATAGTGTAATTAAAGAAATTTAATAATTTTTTTCAGCTTCGGTTAAGTTGCAGTTTAAGTTTGAAAATTAATTATTGAGGTTTGATGACAAAATTTTAAAAACTCTTGTGTGCATAATTACACTTTTAGCACGACATTGAAAACCTTCTGCAATGTAGTAGTGCTATACCAGTACTTGAAGTAGAAAAATTTGACAGAATGGCATCTGACTGGAACTCGAGCCCAAAATAATTCATCACTCCCCCACCTGACAAGTCAATGCGTAGCTTCAGTGTGACATGTCTTCACATATTGTACACCATGTCCACGTCCATACCATTATGTCACTCTCACTTTCTCACTATCTTTCCATGCTATCTTACAATTAGATACAACTTCTTCGAAATGATCGTTTATCTGAAGAAGGAAACAGCATATCAGTTTACACCATTCAATTGTCATGCAAGTCATGTCATATGGCCTCAACTCTACTTTTCTAGCTGTATTAGCTCATCAGTAATACAATATTGTAGTAATTAATATATTATACTGAGAAATGCATTTCCTCTGGAGAACTATTCTCATTTCTATTGCAATTGCACCGTTATTTTTTATTTAGCATTTCCATATATACAACTTGATTCAAAAAGCTATTTATTTATCCACTAAATACTTATTTGAAACAAAAACTAAACAAGAAAAGCAAAAATTGCTAAATGTTTTTACTATTTAATTGAAATTTAATTCTCTAATTGCTGGCAATTTCAAGAAGAAAGGTCACAGATAGTAAATATTGCATAATAACGGTCATTTTATCAAAGTTAAATATAAACTTTAATTAAAAATAGCTTTTGTTCATATCTGCTCTGTATTCGGAAAGGGGATGTTCTCGTTCATTACAGTATGAAGGGGATGGACGTGAAAGCACCCTAGTATGCAAATACTTGTCATAATTTACAATTGAAACTGAACTTTGCTCTCCTCCCCACATGTACGTCCCCCAATGATAGATGAATTCAGTATCGCATCAGTAACTTTTATTTTATTGTTGACATTGAGAGGACAGTAGTCAGCAGTATTACAATAGCGCTGAAGGAACTCCTTGATTGTTTGCTCTCCCGGATTTCAATGACTCTGCAGGATATCTATTACCTTCGCTATTTATCACGATATCAACTAAACTGAATTATGTTTGTATTGGTACCAGTAAAGTAAAACTCATTTTCAGTAAGTATGACGCTAACTAATATTGCTAATGTAATAGCCTAATGCAAGAAGCTAATGATTCGTAACACAAACATAAGACTTAATTACATTCACAGACCTTATGCATTTCATCTATCAAGGCTAAGACTGCCAGCATTATAACATTATGGATATTACAGATCCATTATTGAAGTACTATTTTTGCTTCTAATGTATGTAAATGTAATCGAATATTTTTATTATTATAGCAATTACGTCAATGCATAAACATTACAAAACTAAAATTTAACTTTTAATTTGCAGACAGGTACTGTGTTGCGTTGTATAGTTTTACCGATCTGGTTTGTATTTATCACATTAATTGTTAATTATTCATTTTGCTCACTCTGCATATTGCACTTGGGCAAAATGATAAAAGCATAATAATTATCATATGAAGGAACCAGAAACCTAATTATCTAATGCTGACAAGAAAAGCAAAGCTCAATGGAAGTATCGCTTTAGTGAGCATTACTGCTCCCTTAAATGCTGGAGAGAAACAAGTGATAGAAAATGTTTCGTGGTGAGTGAGTGATGTTGAAGCTTTCAAGATTTACTTGAGGGAGAAAGATGAGTGGAGATGATCGTTTCCATAAGTGTTCCTTCCTTTGAGTCTCCCAACGTGATTATTTCGTGAGGAAGTCGTCAAATGTAGATTTAGTCCTGAAACTTCTGTTAAAACTGTAGTTATACTTACGAATTAGAAATACTATTTATGTAGTATAAGGGAACATCTTCGCTACCCTAGTATTACAGGCATCTCTCCTGCAGAAATAATGTATGGGCGAACTCGTGGCCTGGTAAGATACAAATACGAGTTATAAAAAGTGGTGGAATTAGGTACACTTGTAATGTACAAACTTCTCGGGAAAAGTAAAGTGAGGGAAGTGGATGCTTAAGAATTGATTGATCACCCATTGGCTTAGCTTTTCTTAGCCTTTTAAATCTCGTCTCGTCATCTTCTGTCGGAGGGAGCTGAAATGTAGCCCTCGTGGTAAAAGTCTTATCCTTTTTCTACTTTTTCAATTATACGTATATCCTAAGAATATTCACAAACTTACGATTAGACCAAAAATAGATCAACCCTATCTACACCTAGCTTTACGAATTGCCGGTAAAGGAACATCAAGAGTATAGGAGGGATACCAACTAATCAAAATACAACCACAACACCACAAGGACTATTAGACATTGACATTAGGTATTGCAAACGTTTGTGGTACATCACAGACAGGTGACCCTGTCAATTATAATTTTAAAATCTTATTATACAGCACTCATAACCGAAACTGAAAATAGTATACAAATCTAAATCCATAAATTAGGGTGGTGAATACTTTTTGAGTTCCCAATTACATGCACAGTATTAATTGCACTAACTGTTCGTTCTTTTTGTGAAAATTACAATCAGCAAATCAAAATCATATTAGTCTAAGACAACTGTATATATAGCTTACAAATACCTAATGTAAATGACAAAATACGCGCGCCCAAAAATACAATACAAGATAACTGAAGAACCAGTACTTTCTCATATGAAAACAACGCAGTAGAAGTACACTGTTTTCAATTAGAATTGCCAAAGGGTAAATGATACTAATACGTAGGGAATCAATAGAAGGTGGTGCTAATCTTATCACTCTCACAAAGCTACAAAGCTAAAGGTGTAAAGAATTTGTTTAGCAAACAAAGGCGTCTGAATGACAAGGGAGTTATAAAGAATAGAACGGAATGATGATACCGTTTAACACTTGGTGTGTGGCATTACGAAAGCTAAGGTGAGGTTTGAGGTTTAATCCAGCATAAAGAGCAAACTTAGCTCATCTAAGAAAAATAAGAGGTGTTGCCTTCGTCAATTTGTTCCAACAACGAGACAGGAAATGAGGAAGAATGTGACAGAGTTAATTGAAAAACTCCACCTTTCTTTTCTATAGAGCAACATGCAATGAGTCGCTTAAGTATATATTATTTTGTCAAATTCTAGGGATATCTAACCCCTTTCTGATTCAACTGTAGGGAAAAATATGGAACGAAAACTGTTACAAAGTTTCTTAAGACGCATTATTCATTCCTAATTTATAAAAGACGAAAGAATAGAAAGACCATCTGCAATACTAATGAAATACATTTTACATTGAATAAAATAATATCATTGTCGCAATTGCCACATATTTTACAAAGAAATGCATATTAGCAATTTTCTAGAAATCAAGAATTCCATCTTTACATTTACTTTCAGTGTTATGTATACTGATAGGAACTGATGAGTATAAACTGGGTTGTTTATATATTCCATTTACACTGTAATTATTGTGAATCCCTTCCCCTTCTCGTACTCTTTACATTATAGTTTGGAACATGATTTTGTTTTTCATGAACTTTCTTGTCAGCATGACTGAGCGAATCAGACGACAAGACAACTACTAGGTACGTGACACGCAGTAACAAAGAAGAAACAATGCACAATTAAATACGGACCGGTACTAAATGCTTGTGTTATTTGTCTAGTACGTACGTGTTTGATCCTTCATCCCCTTAGATCCATTATCATTGGGGAATGCAGTAGTATATATCACAAGCTTTTTTATATTGTGTTCTTACGATGTAATGTAGCTTCTGGAATTTACCTGCATCAAATAAAACTCATTCATCCATTGAAATATTCTAAAGCGTCCGTTTTTGTGGTTTACGTCAAATAATTCAAAAAATGCAAGACTTGTGTCCGTTCGTGTATTGTGTAAATTTTAAAGTTGTAAGTGCAAGTACACATTGCGGATTTAGAATAGAGCTTGCTAAAATCTTAGTATAATGAATAAGTGTTTATATTTATTGCGTACCTTTCATGTCAGCGTGTAAAGCAAAGAAAGCAGAATAATATCCTACTAATAACCATAAGTTTGCTTTTAAGTTTACAACTGGTACAATATTATACTCAATCGCATGGTTGCAAATACTTCTTGTATGTAGGTAGATGTGTACTTGTACTAGTACACATTTATTACTGTAATGACCTGACCATGGGAGGTTTTATGGACCTAGCACTACTCACGCGTTACATCTTAACTTCAGAAACGACGCTAACATAATTTAAGGTTCATTATAGAGGTTGTTATGTCTTTTTGCTGAACGCTGTTATTAACTGAGTAATTAGCCTTAAAATGAGACTCAAACGGTGTTAATTGATGCGGATTTTACATTCTTATTCTTGAGCTACATTTGCAGAATGAAGTGGGTTGTAACTAAAGTAAGGTAACATTAGGTTTTGTCCTTTCCATTGCCCCTGCCAATTTTTCTGCTGCAGTAGGTACACGTTATCAAAGCCTGGGAATATATATTTTTACGCTTTCTGTGGTATTGCTTAGAAAACAATAAAAAGCTATTTATTGTTTATCTACCTTTCAACAATTTCATTCACAAGATATTTTAATAATTTATTACAGATAGGTTTTTCAATTTCTTGTCGGTTAGAAATACCTCTAGAAATATATAGACACTAATTGAGATCGTTTTTTATCTGCGTTTACTAACTATAATCTAAATTGTAAAGAATTTTTAATTTAATTGCTGCACTTTTTTATTACCGCATGATTCTAGCGTTTGCGATTGGAAGTGACAATAAACACTGAATTGAGAAAGTAAATGCTTGCAATCATTGAGAGACATCTGAAAACAATATTTTATTAAGTTAATTCAAGCAGGCTAGTTGTGAGCATCTTGAACTGGAGTTACCATAAGAGTAGTAATATTGTACAGTAGAACCAGAAGTTAGATTTTGTAGGAATTTCTTGTATACTCTCCATGCACTTTTTATTCCTTGACTGGGTGGAATTCTAAGATTGACCTGGTACAGCCTGGCGATTGCATGCAAGTCACGTAATCATTAATAATGACATGCAAGCGGCACAGTAGAATAGTAGAAGTAAATGCACTTCTAGTTCTTCTGGCTTAAATCTAGGAGAACGCATCACAATACCACTTAGGAAGAAATCAAAATTACTACTTTCTTTAGTTTCATGTCTACTTCTATCTGTTTCAGTTGCCTGCTTCATATTTATCACTTGATTTTAACTTTCGTTGAATATCTTACTGTGGACTGTAGGGCTATTGGAACCTATTAGGTAATCATCAGTATATCTAAAGTCATGCAATTGTCGCTTTTTTCTTTAAGTTAAAGAATAAGGTTAATCTTTCACTGTAATTCATTAGCTATGCTTTACATTTACATCCTTATTTATAAAAGTCATATTTTGATGAAATTTTCTTAAAAACCAACTTAAGAAGGCTATTTAGCAAGATGGAAAGTACAATAGACGTACTTGAATAGAATGGAATATTTTCATTTCTGTATTTACTCTATAATTTCTATGTGTATAATTGAAGTTCAATTTTGAAAACAAAAAAACGAAGATATCTAGTGAGGAGCCACTAAAAGCAACTAAAATGAAGCAAATAAAAAATCTCGGGGTGGCATTTACTTGGTTGATTTTGATAGCTGTTTACCTTTTCCATTTAGTAAACTGACGTGTGATGTACTGTTTTTCCAAGCTAGGAATGGCAATTCAAAAATTCCTTATCTAAAAAAAGGATCTCGCGATCGCCACGGATGAGTGCCTCAGAACAATGAGTCCATTCATTCGAGCTCGCCAGCCGATCGTCGGAGAACAATAAGCCCATTCATTCGAGCTCGCCACTCGGCGAACTCGAATGAATGGACTCATTGTTCTGAGGCACTCATCCGTGGCGATCGCAAGATCCTTTTTTTAGATAAGGAATTTTTGAATTGCCATTCCTAGCTTGGAAAAACAGTAGTAATAAAGTTGCAATAAATTAATAAATATACCCAATGTGTACTATACTAGTATCAAAAATACGCTTAAAACTTTTACCTATGGAAGACCATTTTATGTATGCCAAGGTAGATGCAATGGCAATAACTTATTGCCAATAAGGATTCACTCCCTTTTTGACAAAACCCCGTTTGGCAAAAACGGGTTTCAAAAAAGTGCATGACTCGTTTGGCAAATTTTTGGAGGACCGGGCATTTGCCAATCAGTCCGAAAAAGTGACCCGTTTGGCAAAATGGTAAATTAAGATATTGGTATAAACCTTATTTATTACTGGCAGTCAAAAGTATTTATTGTCAGGTGTAGTTTACATTTACGTGATAATAGTTGAGATCAAAAATTAAATAAAAGATTAGTCAATAATTTCAATTCAAATTGTAGGCAATAATTCTCAGAAATTTCTTAAAAGGCATGCATTTTTTCCCGTAATTTCTAGTAGTTTTTTTTAATCTGTTGTAGATTTTTACGTATTTAGCTGTGTTTATAAGAATATGTTCCATTGTCGATTCTGAGTAGGGAATTTTGTGTATGCTGTTGTTCATTCAGTAATATTAAAATGAACTTCCAGAGTTGAGGTGTCTCGCATCCCATTTTTAAATGGAATCTATGATGCCATCCTTCCTGAGCATTATTTGTTCTTGGTGTGCATTTTAGAATGCGAATGGTTGGAATAGAAGTAACCATTTTTTGCAAGCTTATGTGTAACTTTGTTTAGTGTGTGCGATACGTATTTTAGTGTTGCCTCTGCCATGAATAGATGAATACTGAGACTAACAAGGAAGGAAAAGATAGTCAAGTAAGCAGTTAACAAAATTAAAATAAATTAGATAAAACAGTATACTTATTTCCTGGCCAGTGAGTTAAGCTGCTGCATATAGCTTTGTTATGCCTACTAATATGTTATTCCTACATTTTGCCAAACAGGTCGCAAACATGACCCGTTTGGCAAAATGGATTTTCGGGAAAAAGCATTCACAAATATTTGCCAAACGGGTCACCCATTCTTTTGCCAATCGGGATTTGCCAAACGGGGTTTTGTCAAAAAGGACGCCAACCCCAATAAGTATGTATTAAAAGTTGTTTGTCTCGTTTTAATCTTTTCTTTGTTCCATTTAGCAAATGATACATATATATGATAAACCAAAACGGATTCAATCTATTTTTTCCATTTGCTGTTTACCGGTAGATATTACATTAACGTAGATACCTAAGTGTTTTTTTACCAAAGTATTCTAATAGATATTGCCAATTTTTGTCATGCGTTGTTATAATGCAGTCTAGCATAGTAGCAGCATATAACTATTAGTTTGATTATCTGTTCAATGAACTGTATAGGTAGTTGTAGTCAAGGCTGGGGACAATGAAACTTTCACTTTAGCAATGGATTCTCATTTATTATTCGGACTTATTAATCTTTCTCATTACTTTCGTAAAAAGTACTGATTGACTTATACATGTATTTAAGGATTTGACTTTAGGGGGTTGCCCAATCGTATTCCAAATCTCGTTTACAAAATATAATTCAGGTTCACGACTAGTGTAGTAGACAAATGAGAATGTTATACCTGTTAGTGTATAAATATATATTGGCATGCATAGGTGTATATTATTGTCAACAACACGCAGATGAAGTAAATGCGGGGTATTATGCCATGTTTTTTATTTCTACTGCTGTGTGGCAACTTACTTTTGTTTATGCCATATTTTTATGTATTGTATAATTATAATTCTGCTTTCTCATCATTTTGCAATATAGTATCCATTTCCCATAGGTATTTGGCAATAAGAATAATGAATGTGCACTTCAGGAAACGGTCAAACGAACTATCAGCTTCAAAACAAAGGTAATCATGCAACAAAAACATTAAAAAAGGAATTAATGTAATTGCCTTTGATTGTATGAGTAGATTATATATAAAAGGAAACCGAAAATAGAAATTATTTTAGTCTAGTTTACGTAGGCGGAAAAGAACTTTTAGTGAGTCTGAAGCACGACCTTCCTTAATCCGAATTTCCGATTACGATGGCAGAAGACGATCTAGTAGGAGCCGATGGACCAGAGTTCAAATTGATTCACTTTAATACACGTTTCTTAGCCGAACCTATCCGTTTTATCTTCGCACAAGCATCAGTACCATATCTGGATATTCGAGTCACAAATGACGAGTGGGCTGAATTGAAAAGCAGTAAGTCTCAAACTATTTCTACATAATAATGGTTATATTAGCAGTTTATATTTTCAATAAACCACTAAAAGAGAACAATTTGATCTGTATCAAAGTAAAATATTTTTCCAGTTTTCTAATTTCTAATTATCATTTTCATGGCATTATTCAAATTTAACGCTTTACTTAGGTATCCCTTTCAACCAACTTCCGATTCTTGAACTAAGGGATGGAAGACAACTATCTCAGTCCTCCGTGATATGTAATTATTTGGCAAGGCAATTTGGATTGGTTGGACAAGACGAATGGGAGGCTGCAAGATGTGGTGAAATTGGAGATAATTTACGCGATATCAGACAAGGTTGGGGTAGTTTTACAAATGAATTGCGAGCATGTGAATTTAAAAGAGGGTACTCCATGTGTCACAGTCGTAACCCATTAAGCTGTTTCAAAGAACATTTTTGAGTAAAATAGACCCTGACTTTACGATTCAGTAGCTGTGTTTCGATGCTTCTTTTAATTTCATTAACATTCGTAAAAATAAAATTTGTCGTAATATGAAGTTTCTAGAAATGCTGTCTTTGGTTTACAGAGTGGCGTAAAGTTTTCTTTGAAAAAGATGAAGCAAAAAAGGAAATATTCAAGAAATTCTTCTTGGAAAAGGTCATACCCCGGTTTTTTGGAGAAATGAATAGAAAACAGGAAGAAAATGGCGGATCTTGGTTAGTTGGGGAGCAAGTTACTTGGGCTGACCTCGCCTTTGCAACGAGTGCTGGATTTTTTCAAGAGACAATTTTTGAAGGCATTCTGGAGCCTTATCCAAATCTACTGAATGTGAAAGAAACAGTTTGGAATTTGCCAAAAATCAAGAGATGGCTGAAAATTCGTCCAACACCTAATCTTCAACAGTTGCAACAAATCCCCCTGGCAGTGTAAATAATATGGCAATGAATAGCTCTGCAAGATAATAAGAATTAGTAGGTTAATATTACTTAATGTGTGTTTTTGTATTGCAAAATACATGTAATCTATTGTCGTTGCAAATTATATATCCACAACTTTCACTTTCAGCAACTGTTATTATATCTTTTGGCTTTTACTCTGTAGTTCTTATTCATTCTGTAATAGTTCTCATCAATCGTATTCAGTAGCATAACTCTGATATATCGTTTCTCAAGCAGCATAATAAATTGAATAAAAGAAATCCAAGTCCTTGTAATTGTTCTCCAGTATTTGCATCAAATAAATAATATCCGCGCTACATCAATTGCTGACCTGATAAATTCATCAAAACTTTAGTAAGCACATAGTATACAGTAAAAGCAATAAATATTGAGTTACTGCTTTATAATAAATTAGTTAAAGTAGTTAAAAGAATCGGCAAATTCCTTTTAAATGTTCATGTCCTTTTGACACAAAAGAGTTTCAGTTTTGATATAGAAAACGTAAAATATACAGTAAACGTAGTGTTTTTGATAAAAGTACATAGAATAGATAATATATGATGTGTGGAGTACTTGTGTGAGTTTAAACCAGAGAATTCCTGGAATTATGACCTGCTTTGACCCAGAAGAGAAATGAAGCGTGCTAATCTGCTTGTAAAAAGTCAAAAGGAACTGTACATTTGGAGTCAAGGGATGAAGCTGGTTCATAAAAATAAGTCTAGCCTGCAGCTAGTACAGGACGAAAAGCGCAAATCAGTTTAGATAGACCGGACAGGCAACATAGAAGAAAGGTGAATCTCAAAGAGTTTGTTTGATGCCTCGCTGATCATAACATAAAAGGGAAAATGAAATTGGATCCATTGAACTAATGTGTGCGTGTGTCCTAAGTAAGAACGTCCACTATTACTGATGTGATGACCTAATGGACGAGCTAAACCGTGAACAATGTTGCTTAATACCCTCATTATCTCCGTAGAGTAATTACATTACTAAGGGCATACGTAAAGTTCAGACTGGACTAAAACTACGATTTATCCTTTGTCACCAACCTTCTTTCTAAACAAATACACCTTCATTTAAATGGAAACAAACTATTCATCACCCTTTGTTTGATTTTCCTTTGTAGCCTCAGTTTGTTATCATTTGGGAAGAACTAGAAAATTAATGTTTATTACTCATTACCAGTACACGGATCCTACACCTTGGCTTATATTATTACTTTATAGGCAGAAGAGATAAACTTCTGTGCTTTTGTTTAATTATCATGAATTGCAGTCAAAGAAGTACTACTTTCCAATATCTTTGATGCTTTGGACTTTGGAGTGCATTTACTTTGTGTTATAAAGTAGAGTAAGTAAATTCAGTATTTATGTTTTCACACTGTAATTGCGGATATCTTCATTGGACACACCGTTAATATATCAATAGCATGGGCATTTTTGTTAACTGTACACATATATGTTTTGTAAATTAATCAATTTAATTATTTCGCCAGAATTCCGGAATCAGGTATTTTACTTTCACCTAACATGAATTGTCAAAAAAATTTCGCCTTGAAATGAAAAAATGTATTAATTCCCACAGATTTTGATTTATAATTACGAAAATTGGTAATGCAATTTTCTTTCTAATTGCCAAGTACTTTATTTTCTACCATACTTCTTTCGACGGGGAAATACAAACGCTTTGACCCACATATTTAATGGGTCACATAAGTAAAAATGTCTGACTTATTGTTGTATGTATCTATTGTGTAGTAAGAAATAAGTCTATATTTAGGAAACGAAACAAGGTGGTTATTATAGTACTGTTACTGATGTGAATTTATTAAGGTTGCAGTTGGAGGAGAAGTAAAGGGAGGTAAATGGGAGTCGTACATAAAACTCTTAATAAAATTTATTTGGTTTGGGTAGTCACATATAAACAGGCATTTATCAAAGTAATATCTCCATAATGATGGCCGTAATAATAATATTTGACGAATGTAAGAAGGAAAGGAGGAAAGAATTAGGTAACATAAAATAAAGTAGGAAGAAAGCAGGAAGGACTCTGCGATGGAATTAATCAACGTCTATAAATCATAAAGAGTGCTCTGGACAGGGCGAGGAAAATGATATTGGACACAGTCAAGCCAAGGCAGGACAGCCATAGGCAAGAAAACATTCAGAATCTTCAATCATCCGCGTTCTTCATCGATCCACAGATGTACTTCACTTCCTCTTGGCATCCTCAGTCCACTACTCACTCCCTGCACCATTTCCTACTTCATTGCTCACTATATAATAACAACATAAGTAGGCACCCATTCACTTCAACAACTACCTCTCCAGTTCCCTCTGTCCAGTTACCCGGCCCGGTCCACTTCAGACTCCACTTCACAGGCAATAGACAAAACCACCCAAACATAACCGTCTCAGACAGCAACAGTAACGCTTTCCTTTCTCTGTCTTCATTTACACATTTCACCAACATTATTTTAAGCTTCTCAACCTATTAAGGAAATTTGTGAATAATTTACACAGATTTTAAATAATGTCTTTGGTACCATTTTCAAACAAAGTTTAAACAAAAGTTACAATAAACATCCCGTGTTTAACTACTGTTGACATAAAATTGTATTTTCTTATGATATGTTTTTGTTCGAATTCTGGTGGTCTACTGTTTATGTCCTGTGGCAGAGATAGACGACTCAAGTTGTCCATGGAATGAAAAAAGGAGTCCATTCAATTCTGACTTGCTTGGCAAAAATGATGGACAATACTTTCTTGAATTGCAATTGGTGGGGCTTAAGTTTTTTACAACGCGGGATGAAACCTTGGTGTTGGAGAGTCTTGTGTAATGTTTAAAATGAATCTATACATATAGGTAGGTACATTAGTACAACTCAGTACAGTACAGTGAGTCTGACTGTGAGTTATACGCTCGAAGGTTATGAGGGAAAGTTGGGTACAGTTTTCGTAATAATATGAATTACGTTTTATTCCATTCTCGAATCTATTTTTATGGGCAGTCATAAAGCAAAAAAGTATAAATCCATTTCTTCGCGTA
>CM036941.2:41433017-41458017 GCA_020352615.2 Yoshiicerus persimilis
TCTTATTTTTTACCCCTCATTTCAAAATTTCTAGATTTTGGCTCTATTTTGTTGTGACGCTGTAAGTTTGACTGCAGACAATATCGAAGCACTTTAAGTGTAACATTCAGTAGAGACTTTTCAATATCGCAAGCAATCGCTATTAAATCAATACAATCCTGGACTGAAATTTCCTTAAATCATTTCATAAATCGACGCGCAATTTGAAATTAGGAGAATAATATATTGGAAATTGAAAGCGCAGTAGATTTGGAAGAGAGCTAATAAACCGGAGGGTACAAGAGTACCACTATCTCATTTCTATTATCACGTTCTAGATTTTGGCTCTATTTTGTGGTGACGCTGTAAGTTTGACTGCAGACAATATCGAAGCACTTTAAGTGTAACATTCAGTGGAGACTTTTCAATATCGCAAGCAATCGCTATTAAATCAACACAATCTTGGATTGAAACTTCCTTAAATCATTTCATAAATCGACGCGCAATTTGAAATTAGGAGAATAATATATTGGAAATTGAAAGCGCAGTAGATTTGGAAGAGAGCTAATAAACCGGAGGGTACAAGAGTACCACTATCTCATTTCTATTTTCACGTTCTAGATTTTGGCTCTATTTTGTGGTGACGCTGTAAGTTTGACTGCAGATAATATCGAAGCACTTTAAGTGTAACATTCAGTGGAGACTTTTCAATATCGCAAGCAATCGCTATTAAATCAATACAATCTTGGACTGAAATTTCCTTAAATCATTTCATAAATCGACGCGCAATTTGAAATTAGGAGAATAATATATTGGAAATTGAAAGCGCAGTAGATTTGGAAGAGAGCTAATAAACCGCAGGATACAAGAGTACCACTATCTCATTTCTATTATCACGTTCTAGATTTTGGCTCTATTTTGTGGTGACGCTGTAAGTTTGACTGCAGACAATATAGAAGCACTTTAAGTGTAACATTCAGTAGAGACTTTTCAATATCGCAAGCAATCGCTATTAAATCAACACAATCTCGGATTGAAATTTCCTTAAATCATTTCATAAATCGACGCGCAATTTGAAATTAGGAGAATAATATATTGGAAATTGAAAGCGCAGTAGATTTGGAAGAGAGCTAATAAACCGGAGGGTACAAGAGTACCACTATCTCATTTCTATTTTCACGTTCTAGATTTTGGCTCTATTTTGTGGTGACGCTGTAAGTTTGACTGCAGATAATATCGAAGCACTTTAAGTGTAACATTCAGTAGAGACTTTTCAATATCGCAAGCAATCGCTATTAAATCAATACAATCTTGGACTGAAATTTCCTTAAATCATTTCATAAATCGACGCGCAATTTGAAATTAGGAGAATAATATATTGGAAATTGAAAGCGCAGTAGATTTGGAAGAGAGCTAATAAACCGGAGGGTACAAGAGTACCACTATCTCATTTCTATTTTCACGTTCTAGATTTTGGCTCTATTTTGTGGTGACGCTGTAAGTTTGACTGCAGATAATATCGAAGCACTTTAAGTGTAACATTCAGTAGAGACTTTTCAATATCGCAAGCAATCGCTATTAAATCAATACAATCTTGGACTGAAATTTCCTTAAATCATTTCATATATCGACGCGCAATTTGAAATTAGCAGAATAATATATTGGAAATTGAAAGCGCAGTAGATTTGGAAGAGAGCTAATAAACCGGAGGGTACAAGAGTACCACTATCTCATTTCTATTTTCACGTTCAAGATTTTGGCCCTATTTTGTGGTGACGCTGTAAGTTTGACTGCAGATAATATGGAAGCACTTTAAGTGTAACATTCAGTGGAGACTTTTCAATATCGCAAGCAATCGCTATTAAATCAATACAATCTTGGACTGAAACTTCCTTAAATCTTTTCATAAATCGACGCGCAATTTGAAATTAGGAGAATAATATATTGGAAATTGAAAGCGCAGTAGATTTGGAAGAGAGCTAATAAACCGGAGGGTACAAGAGTACCACTATCTCATTTCTATTTTCACGTTCTAGATTTTGGCTCTATTTTGTGGTGACGCTGTAAGTTTGACTGCAGACAATATCGAAGCACTTTAAGTGTAACATTCAGTAGAGACTTTTCAATATCGCAAGCAATCGCTATTAAATCAACACAATCTTGGACTGAAATTTCCTTAAATCATTTCAAAATCGACGCGCAATTTGAAATTAGGAGAATAATATATAGGAAATTGAAAGCGCAGTAGATTTGGAAGAGAGCTAATAAACCGGAGGGTACAAGAGTACCACTATCTCATTTCTATTTTCACGTTCTAGATTTTGGCTCTATTTTGTGGTGACGTTGTAAGTTTGACTGCAGACAATATCGAAGCACTTTAAGTGTAACATTCAGTAGAGACTTTTCAATATCGCAAGCAATCGCTATTAAATCAACACAATCTTGGATTGAAATTTCCTTAAATCATTTCATAAATCGACGCGCAATTTGAAATTAGGAGAATAATATATTGGAAATTGAAAGCGCAGTAGATTTGGAAGAGAGCTAATAAACCGGAGGGTACAAGAGTACCACTATCTCATTTCTATTTTCACGTTCTAGATTTTGGCTCTATTTTGTGGTGACGCTGTAAGTTTGACTGCAGATAATATCGAAGCACTTTAAGTGTAACATTCAGTGGAGACTTTTCAATATCGCAAGCAATCGCTATTAAATCAATACAATCTTGGACTGAAATTTCCTTAAATCATTTCATAAATCGACGCGCAATTTGAAATTAGGAGAATAATATATTGGAAATTGAAAGCGCAGTAGATTTGGAAGAGAGCTAATAAACCGGAGGGTACAAGAGTACCACTATCTCATTTCTATTTTCACGTTCTAGATTTTGGCTCTATTTTGTGGTGACGCTGTAAGTTTGACTGCAGACAATATCGAAGCACTTTAAGTGTAACATTCAGTAGAGACTTTTCAATATCGCAAGCAATCGCTATTAAATCAACACAATCTTGGATTGAAATTTCCTTAAATCATTTCATAAATCGACGCGCAATTTGAAATTAGGAGAATAATATATTGGAAATTGAAAGCGCAGTAGATTTGGAAGAGAGCTAATAAACCGGAGGGTACAAGAGTACCACTATCTCATTTCTATTTTCACGTTCTAGATTTTGGCTCTATTTTGTGGTGACGCTGTAAGTTTGACTGCAGACAATATCGAAGCACTTTAAGTGTAACATTCAGTAGAGACTTTTCAATATCGCAAGCAATCGCTATTAAATCAACACAATCTTGGATTGAAATTTCCTTAAATCATTTCATAAATCGACGCGCAATTTGAAATTAGGAGAATAATATATTGGAAATTGAAAGCGCAGTAGATTTGGAAGAGAGCTAATAAACCGGAGGGTACAAGAGTACCACTATCTCATTTCTATTTTCACGTTCTAGATTTTGGCTCTATTTTGTGGTGACGCTGTAAGTTTGACTGCAGATAATATCGAAGCACTTTAAGTGTAACATTCAGTAGAGACTTTTCAATATCGCAAGCAATCGCTATTAAATCAATACAATCTTGGACTGAAATTTCCTTAAATCATTTCATATATCGACGCGCAATTTGAAATTAGCAGAATAATATATTGGAAATTGAAAGCGCAGTAGATTTGGAAGAGAGCTAATAAACCGGAGGGTACAAGAGTACCACTATCTCATTTCTATTTTCACGTTCTAGATTTTGGCTCTATTTTGTGGTGACGCTGTAAGTTTGACTGCAGATAATATCGAAGCACTTTAAGTGTAACATTCAGTGGAGACTTTTCAATATCGCAAGCAATCGCTATTAAATCAATACAATCTTGGACTGAAATTTCCTTAAATCATTTCATAAATCGACGCGCAATTTGAAATTAGGAGAATAATATATTGGAAATTGAAAGCGCAGTAGATTTGGAAGAGAGCTAATAAACCGGAGGGTACAAGAGTACCACTATCTCATTTCTATTTTCACGTTCTAGATTTTGGCTCTATTTTGTGGTGACGCTGTAAGTTTGACTGCAGACAATATCGAAGCACTTTAAGTGTAACATTCAGTAGAGACTTTTCAATATCGCAAGCAATCGCTATTAAATCAACACAATCTTGGACTGAAATTTCCTTAAATCATTTCATAAATCGACGCGCAATTTGAAATTAGGAGAATAATATATAGGAAATTGAAAGCGCAGTAGATTTGGAAGAGAGCTAATAAACCGGAGGGTACAAGAGTACCACTATCTCATTTCTATTTTCACGTTCTAGATTTTGGCTCTATTTTGTGGTGACGCTGTAAGTTTGACTGCAGACAATATCGAAGCACTTTAAGTGTAACATTCAGTAGAGACTTTTCAATATCGCAAGCAATCGCTATTAAATCAACACAATCTTGGACTGAAATTTCCTTAAATCATTTCAAAATCGACGCGCAATTTGAAATTAGAAGAATAATATATAGGAAATTGAAAGCGCAGTAGATTTGGAAGAGAGCTAATAAACCGGAGAGTACAAGAGTACCACTATCTCATTTCTATTTTCACGTTCTAGATTTTGGCTCTATTTTGTGGTGACGTTGTAAGTTTGACTGCAGATAATGTCGAAGCACTTTAAGTGTAACATGCAGTGGAGACTTTTCAATATCGCAAGCAGTCGCTATTAAATCAATACAATCTTGGATTGAAACTTCCTTAAATCATTTCATAAATCGACGCGCAATTTGAAATTAGGAGAATAATATATTGGAAATTGAAAGCGCAGTAGATTTGGAAGAGAGCTAATAAACCGGAGGGTACAAGAGTACCACTATCTCATTTCTATTTTCACGTTCTAGATTTTGGCTCTATTTTGTGGTGACGCTGTAAGTTTGACTGCAGACAATATCGAAGCACTTTAAGTGTAACATTCAGTAGAGACTTTTCAATATCGCAAGCAATCGCTATTAAATCAACACAATCTTGGACTGAAATTTCCTTAAATCATTTCATAAATCGACGCGCAATTTGAAATTAGGAGAATAATATATTGGAAATTGAAAGCGCAGTAGATTTGGAAGAGAGCTAATAAACCGGAGGGTACAAGAGTACCACTATCTCATTTCTATTTTCACGTTCTAGATTTTGGCTCTATTTTGTGGTGACGCTGTAAGTTTGACTGCAGACAATATCGAAGCACTTTAAGTGTAACATTCAGTAGAGACTTTTCAATATCGCAAGCAATCGCTATTAAATCAACACAATCTTGGACTGAAATTTCCTTAAATCATTTCATAAATCGACGCGCAATTTGAAATTAGGAGAATAATATATTGGAAATTGAAAGCGCAGTAGATTTGGAAGAGAGCTAATAAACCGGAGGGTACAAGAGTACCACTATCTCATTTCTATTTTCACGTTCTAGATTTTGGCTCTATTTTGTGGTGACGCTGTAAGTTTGACTGCAGATAATATCGAAGCACTTTAAGTGTAACATTCAGTAGAGACTTTTCAATATCGCAAGCAATCGCTATTAAATCAATACAATCTTGGACTGAAATTTCCTTAAATCATTTCATAAATCGACGCGCAATTTGAAATTAGGAGAATAATATATTGGAAATTGAAAGCGCAGTAGATTTGGAAGAGAGCTAATAAACCGGAGGGTACAAGAGTACCACTATCTCATTTCTATTTTCACGTTCTAGATTTTGGCTCTATTTTGTGGTGACGCTGTAAGTTTGACTGCAGATAATATCGAAGCACTTTAAGTGTAACATTCAGTAGAGACTTTTCAATATCGCAAGCAATCGCTATTAAATCAACACAATCTTGGATTGAAATTTCCTTAAATCATTTCATAAATCGACGCGCAATTTGAAATTAGGAGAATAATATATTGGAAATTGAAAGCGCAGTAGATTTGGAAGAGAGCTAATAAACCGGAGGGTACAAGAGTACCACTATCTCATTTCTATTTTCACGTTCTAGATTTTGGCTCTATTTTGTGGTGACGCTGTAAGTTTGACTGCAGATAATATCGAAGCACTTTAAGTGTAACATTCAGTGGAGACTTTTCAATATCGCAAGCAATCGCTATTAAATCAATACAATCTTGGACTGAAATTTCCTTAAATCATTTCATAAATCGACGCGCAATTTGAAATTAGGAGAATAATATATTGGAAATTGAAAGCGCAGTAGATTTGGAAGAGAGCTAATAAACCGGAGGGTACAAGAGTACCACTATCTCATTTCTATTTTCACGTTCTAGATTTTGGCTCTATTTTGTGGTGACGCTGTAAGTTTGACTGCAGATAATATCGAAGCACTTTAAGTGTAACATTCAGTGGAGACTTTTCAATATCGCAAGCAATCGCTATTAAATCAATACAATCTTGGACTGAAATTTCCTTAAATCATTTCATAAATCGACGCGCAATTTGAAATTAGGAGAATAATATATTGGAAATTGAAAGCGCAGTAGATTTGGAAGAGAGCTAATAAACCGGAGGGTACAAGAGTACCACTATCTCATTTCTATTTTCACGTTCTAGATTTTGGCTCTATTTTGTGGTGACGCTGTAAGTTTGACTGCAGATAATATCGAAGCACTTTAAGTGTAACATTCAGTGGAGACTTTTCAATATCGCAAGCAATCGCTATTAAATCAATACAATCTTGGACTGAAATTTCCTTAAATCATTTCATAAATCGACGCGCAATTTGAAATTAGGAGAATAATATATTGGAAATTGAAAGCGCAGTAGATTTGGAAGAGAGCTAATAAACCGGAGGGTACAAGAGTACCACTATCTCATTTCTATTTTCACGTTCTAGATTTTGGCTCTATTTTGTGGTGACGCTGTAAGTTTGACTGCAGACAATATCGAAGCACTTTAAGTGTAACATTCAGTAGAGACTTTTCAATATCGCAAGCAATCGCTATTAAATCAACACAATCTTGGACTGAAATTTCCTTAAATCATTTCATAAATCGACGCGCAATTTGAAATTAGGAGAATAATATATTGGAAATTGAAAGCGCAGTAGATTTGGAAGAGAGCTAATAAACCGGAGGGTACAAGAGTACCACTATCTCATTTCTATTTTCACGTTCTAGATTTTGGCTCTATTTTGTGGTGACGCTGTAAGTTTGACTGCAGATAATATCGAAGCACTTTAAGTGTAACATTCAGTAGAGACTTTTCAATATCGCAAGCAATCGCTATTAAATCAACACAATCTTGGATTGAAATTTCCTTAAATCATTTCATAAATCGACGCGCAATTTGAAATTAGGAGAATAATATATTGGAAATTGAAAGCGCAGTAGATTTGGAAGAGAGCTAATAAACCGGAGGGTACAAGAGTACCACTATCTCATTTCTATTTTCACGTTCTAGATTTTGGCTCTATTTTGTGGTGACGCTGTAAGTTTGACTGCAGATAATATCGAAGCACTTTAAGTGTAACATTCAGTGGAGACTTTTCAATATCGCAAGCAATCGCTATTAAATCAATACAATCTTGGACTGAAATTTCCTTAAATCATTTCATAAATCGACGCGCAATTTGAAATTAGGAGAATAATATATTGGAAATTGAAAGCGCAGTAGATTTGGAAGAGAGCTAATAAACCGGAGGGTACAAGAGTACCACTATCTCATTTCTATTTTCACGTTCTAGATTTTGGCTCTATTTTGTGGTGACGCTGTAAGTTTGACTGCAGATAATATCGAAGCACTTTAAGTGTAACATTCAGTAGAGACTTTTCAATATCGCAAGCAATCGCTATTAAATCAACACAATCTTGGATTGAAATTTCCTTAAATCATTTCATAAATCGACGCGCAATTTGAAATTAGGAGAATAATATATTGGAAATTGAAAGCGCAGTAGATTTGGAAGAGAGCTAATAAACCGGAGGGTACAAGAGTACCACTATCTCATTTCTATTTTCACGTTCTAGATTTTGGCTCTATTTTGTGGTGACGCTGTAAGTTTGACTGCAGACAATATCGAAGCACTTTAAGTGTAACATTCAGTAGAGACTTTTCAATATCGCAAGCAATCGCTATTAAATCAACACAATCTTGGACTGAAATTTCCTTAAATCATTTCATAAATCGACGCGCAATTTGAAATTAGGAGAATAATATATTGGAAATTGAAAGCGCAGTAGATTTGGAAGAGAGCTAATAAACCGGAGGGTACAAGAGTACCACTATCTCATTTCTATTTTCACGTTCTAGATTTTGGCTCTATTTTGTGGTGACGCTGTAAGTTTGACTGCAGATAATATCGAAGCACTTTAAGTGTAACATTCAGTAGAGACTTTTCAATATCGCAAGCAATCGCTATTAAATCAATACAATCTTGGACTGAAATTTCCTTAAATCATTTCATAAATCGACGCGCAATTTGAAATTAGGAGAATAATATATTGGAAATTGAAAGCGCAGTAGATTTGGAAGAGAGCTAATAAACCGGAGGGTACAAGAGTACCACTATCTCATTTCTATTTTCACGTTCTAGATTTTGGCTCTATTTTGTGGTGACGCTGTAAGTTTGACTGCAGATAATATCGAAGCACTTTAAGTGTAACATTCAGTGGAGACTTTTCAATATCGCAAGCAATCGCTATTAAATCAATACAATCTTGGACTGAAATTTCCTTAAATCATTTCATAAATCGACGCGCAATTTGAAATTAGGAGAATAATATATTGGAAATTGAAAGCGCAGTAGATTTGGAAGAGAGCTAATAAACCGGAGGGTACAAGAGTACCACTATCTCATTTCTATTTTCACGTTCTAGATTTTGGCTCTATTTTGTGGTGACGCTGTAAGTTTGACTGCAGACAATATCGAAGCACTTTAAGTGTAACATTCAGTAGAGACTTTTCAATATCGCAAGCAATCGCTATTAAATCAATACAATCTTGGACTGAAATTTCCTTAAATCATTTCATAAATCGACGCGCAATTTGAAATTAGGAGAATAATATATTGGAAATTGAAAGCGCAGTAGATTTGGAAGAGAGCTAATAAACCGGAGGGTACAAGAGTACCACTATCTCATTTCTATTTTCACGTTCTAGATTTTGGCTCTATTTTGTGGTGACGCTGTAAGTTTGACTGCAGATAATATCGAAGCACTTTAAGTGTAACATTCAGTGGAGACTTTTCAATATCGCAAGCAATCGCTATTAAATCAATACAATCTTGGACTGAAATTTCCTTAAATCATTTCATAAATCGACGCGCAATTTGAAATTAGGAGAATAATATATTGGAAATTGAAAGCGCAGTAGATTTGGAAGAGAGCTAATAAACCGGAGGGTACAAGAGTACCACTATCTCATTTCTATTTTCACGTTCTAGATTTTGGCTCTATTTTGTGGTGACGCTGTAAGTTTGACTGCAGATAATATCGAAGCACTTTAAGTGTAACATTCAGTAGAGACTTTTCAATATCGCAAGCAATCGCTATTAAATCAATACAATCTTGGACTGAAATTTCCTTAAATCATTTCATAAATCGACGCGCAATTTGAAATTAGGAGAATAATATATTGGAAATTGAAAGCGCAGTAGATTTGGAAGAGAGCTAATAAACCGGAGGGTACAAGAGTACCACTATCTCATTTCTATTTTCACGTTCTAGATTTTGGCTCTATTTTGTGGTGACGCTGTAAGTTTGACTGCAGATAATATCGAAGCACTTTAAGTGTAACATTCAGTGGAGACTTTTCAATATCGCAAGCAATCGCTATTAAATCAATACAATCTTGGACTGAAATTTCCTTAAATCATTTCATAAATCGACGCGCAATTTGAAATTAGGAGAATAATATATTGGAAATTGAAAGCGCAGTAGATTTGGAAGAGAGCTAATAAACCGGAGGGTACAAGAGTACCACTATCTCATTTCTATTTTCACGTTCTAGATTTTGGCTCTATTTTGTGGTGACGCTGTAAGTTTGACTGCAGATAATATCGAAGCACTTTAAGTGTAACATTCAGTAGAGACTTTTCAATATCGCAAGCAATCGCTATTAAATCAATACAATCTTGGACTGAAATTTCCTTAAATCATTTCATAAATCGACGCGCAATTTGAAATTAGGAGAATAATATATTGGAAATTGAAAGCGCAGTAGATTTGGAAGAGAGCTAATAAACCGGAGGGTACAAGAGTACCACTATCTCATTTCTATTTTCACGTTCTAGATTTTGGCTCTATTTTGTGGTGACGCTGTAAGTTTGACTGCAGATAATATCGAAGCACTTTAAGTGTAACATTCAGTGGAGACTTTTCAATATCGCAAGCAATCGCTATTAAATCAATACAATCTTGGACTGAAATTTCCTTAAATCATTTCATAAATCGACGCGCAATTTGAAATTAGGAGAATAATATATTGGAAATTGAAAGCGCAGTAGATTTGGAAGAGAGCTAATAAACCGGAGGGTACAAGAGTACCACTATCTCATTTCTATTTTCACGTTCTAGATTTTGGCTCTATTTTGTGGTGACGCTGTAAGTTTGACTGCAGACAATATCGAAGCACTTTAAGTGTAACATTCAGTAGAGACTTTTCAATATCGCAAGCAATCGCTATTAAATCAACACAATCTTGGACTGAAATTTCCTTAAATCATTTCATAAATCGACGCGCAATTTGAAATTAGGAGAATAATATATTGGAAATTGAAAGCGCAGTAGATTTGGAAGAGAGCTAATAAACCGGAGGGTACAAGAGTACCACTATCTCATTTCTATTTTCACGTTCTAGATTTTGGCTCTATTTTGTGGTGACGCTGTAAGTTTGACTGCAGATAATATCGAAGCACTTTAAGTGTAACATTCAGTAGAGACTTTTCAATATCGCAAGCAATCGCTATTAAATCAATACAATCTTGGACTGAAATTTCCTTAAATCATTTCATAAATCGACGCGCAATTTGAAATTAGGAGAATAATATATTGGAAATTGAAAGCGCAGTAGATTTGGAAGAGAGCTAATAAACCGGAGGGTACAAGAGTACCACTATCTCATTTCTATTTTCACGTTCTAGATTTTGGCTCTATTTTGTGGTGACGCTGTAAGTTTGACTGCAGATAATATCGAAGCACTTTAAGTGTAACATTCAGTAGAGACTTTTCAATATCGCAAGCAATCGCTATTAAATCAATACAATCTTGGACTGAAATTTCCTTAAATCATTTCATAAATCGACGCGCAATTTGAAATTAGGAGAATAATATATTGGAAATTGAAAGCGCAGTAGATTTGGAAGAGAGCTAATAAACCGGAGGGTACAAGAGTACCACTATCTCATTTCTATTTTCACGTTCTAGATTTTGGCTCTATTTTGTGGTGACGCTGTAAGTTTGACTGCAGATAATATCGAAGCACTTTAAGTGTAACATTCAGTGGAGACTTTTCAATATCGCAAGCAATCGCTATTAAATCAATACAATCTTGGACTGAAATTTCCTTAAATCATTTCATAAATCGACGCGCAATTTGAAATTAGGAGAATAATATATTGGAAATTGAAAGCGCAGTAGATTTGGAAGAGAGCTAATAAACCGGAGGGTACAAGAGTACCACTATCTCATTTCTATTTTCACGTTCTAGATTTTGGCTCTATTTTGTGGTGACGCTGTAAGTTTGACTGCAGATAATATCGAAGCACTTTAAGTGTAACATTCAGTGGAGACTTTTCAATATCGCAAGCAATCGCTATTAAATCAATACAATCTTGGACTGAAATTTCCTTAAATCATTTCATAAATCGACGCGCAATTTGAAATTAGGAGAATAATATATTGGAAATTGAAAGCGCAGTAGATTTGGAAGAGAGCTAATAAACCGGAGGGTACAAGAGTACCACTATCTCATTTCTATTTTCACGTTCTAGATTTTGGCTCTATTTTGTGGTGACGCTGTAAGTTTGACTGCAGATAATATCGAAGCACTTTAAGTGTAACATTCAGTAGAGACTTTTCAATATCGCAAGCAATCGCTATTAAATCAATACAATCTTGGACTGAAATTTCCTTAAATCATTTCATAAATCGACGCGCAATTTGAAATTAGGAGAATAATATATTGGAAATTGAAAGCGCAGTAGATTTGGAAGAGAGCTAATAAACCGGAGGGTACAAGAGTACCACTATCTCATTTCTATTTTCACGTTCTAGATTTTGGCTCTATTTTGTGGTGACGCTGTAAGTTTGACTGCAGACAATATCGAAGCACTTTAAGTGTAACATTCAGTAGAGACTTTTCAATATCGCAAGCAATCGCTATTAAATCAATACAATCTTGGACTGAAATTTCCTTAAATCATTTCATAAATCGACGCGCAATTTGAAATTAGGAGAATAATATATTGGAAATTGAAAGCGCAGTAGATTTGGAAGAGAGCTAATAAACCGGAGGGTACAAGAGTACCACTATCTCATTTCTATTTTCACGTTCTAGATTTTGGCTCTATTTTGTGGTGACGCTGTAAGTTTGACTGCAGATAATATCGAAGCACTTTAAGTGTAACATTCAGTGGAGACTTTTCAATATCGCAAGCAATCGCTATTAAATCAATACAATCTTGGACTGAAATTTCCTTAAATCATTTCATAAATCGACGCGCAATTTGAAATTAGGAGAATAATATATTGGAAATTGAAAGCGCAGTAGATTTGGAAGAGAGCTAATAAACCGGAGGGTACAAGAGTACCACTATCTCATTTCTATTTTCACGTTCTAGATTTTGGCTCTATTTTGTGGTGACGCTGTAAGTTTGACTGCAGATAATATCGAAGCACTTTAAGTGTAACATTCAGTGGAGACTTTTCAATATCGCAAGCAATCGCTATTAAATCAATACAATCTTGGACTGAAATTTCCTTAAATCATTTCATAAATCGACGCGCAATTTGAAATTAGGAGAATAATATATTGGAAATTGAAAGCGCAGTAGATTTGGAAGAGAGCTAATAAACCGGAGGGTACAAGAGTACCACTATCTCATTTCTATTTTCACGTTCTAGATTTTGGCTCTATTTTGTGGTGACGCTGTAAGTTTGACTGCAGATAATATCGAAGCACTTTAAGTGTAACATTCAGTGGAGACTTTTCAATATCGCAAGCAATCGCTATTAAATCAATACAATCTTGGACTGAAATTTCCTTAAATCATTTCATAAATCGACGCGCAATTTGAAATTAGGAGAATAATATATTGGAAATTGAAAGCGCAGTAGATTTGGAAGAGAGCTAATAAACCGGAGGGTACAAGAGTACCACTATCTCATTTCTATTTTCACGTTCTAGATTTTGGCTCTATTTTGTGGTGACGCTGTAAGTTTGACTGCAGATAATATCGAAGCACTTTAAGTGTAACATTCAGTGGAGACTTTTCAATATCGCAAGCAATCGCTATTAAATCAATACAATCTTGGACTGAAATTTCCTTAAATCATTTCATAAATCGACGCGCAATTTGAAATTAGGAGAATAATATATTGGAAATTGAAAGCGCAGTAGATTTGGAAGAGAGCTAATAAACCGGAGGGTACAAGAGTACCACTATCTCATTTCTATTTTCACGTTCTAGATTTTGGCTCTATTTTGTGGTGACGCTGTAAGTTTGACTGCAGATAATATCGAAGCACTTTAAGTGTAACATTCAGTGGAGACTTTTCAATATCGCAAGCAATCGCTATTAAATCAATACAATCTTGGACTGAAATTTCCTTAAATCATTTCATAAATCGACGCGCAATTTGAAATTAGGAGAATAATATATTGGAAATTGAAAGCGCAGTAGATTTGGAAGAGAGCTAATAAACCGGAGGGTACAAGAGTACCACTATCTCATTTCTATTTTCACGTTCTAGATTTTGGCTCTATTTTGTGGTGACGCTGTAAGTTTGACTGCAGATAATATGGAAGCACTTTAAGTGTAACATTCAGTGGAGACTTTTCAATATCGCAAGCAATCGCTATTAAATCAATACAATCTTGGACTGAAATTTCCTTAAATCATTTCATAAATCGACGCGCAATTTGAAATTAGGAGAATAATATATTGGAAATTGAAAGCGCAGTAGATTTGGAAGACAGCACATCAACAGGAGGGTACAAGAGTACCACTATCTCATTTCTATTTTCACGTTCTAGATTTTGGCTCTATTTTGTGGTGACGCTGTAAGTTTGACTGCAGATAATATGGAAGCACTTTAAGTGTAACATTCAGTGGAGACTTTTCAATATCGCAAGCAATCGCTATTAAATCAATACAATCTTGGACTGAAATTTCCTTAAATCATTTCATAAATCGACGCGCAATTTGAAATTAGGAGAATAATATATTGGAAATTGAAAGCGCAGTAGATTTGGAAGAGAGCTAATAAACCGGAGGGTACAAGAGTACCACTATCTCATTTCTATTTTCACGTTCTAGATTTTGGCTCTATTTTGTGGTGACGCTGTAAGTTTGACTGCAGATAATATCGAAGCACTTTAAGTGTAACATTCAGTGGAGACTTTTCAATATCGCAAGCAATCGCTATTAAATCAATACAATCTTGGACTGAAATTTCCTTAAATCTTTTCATAAATCGACGCGCAATTTGAAATTAGGAGAATAATATATTGGAAATTGAAAGCGCAGTAGATTTGTAATATAGCTAATAAAACGGAGGGTACAAGAGTACCACTATCTCATTTCTATTTTCACGTTCTAGATTTTGGCTCTATTTTGTGGTGACGCTGTAAGTTTGACTGCAGATAATATCGAAGCACTTTAAGTGTAACATTCAGTGGAGACTTTTCAATATCGCAAGCAATCGCTATTAAATCAATACAATCTTGGACTGAAACTTCCTTAAATCTTTTCATAAATCGACGCGCAATTTGAAATTAGGAGAATAATATATCGGAAAATCAAAGCGCAGTAGATTTGAAAGAGAGCTTATAAACAGGAGGGTAAAACAGTACCACTATCTCATTTCTATTTTCACGTTCTAGATTTTGGCTCTATTTTGTGGTGACGCTGTAAGTGTGACTACAGATAATATCGAAGCACTGCAAGTGTAACATTCAGTGGAGACTTTTCAATATCGCAAGCAATCGCTATTAAATCAATACAATCTTGGACTGAAATTTCCTTAAACCATTTCATAAATCGACGCGCAATTTGAAATTAGGAGAATAATATATTGGAAATTGAAAGCGCAGTAGATTTGTAAGAGACCTCATAAACCGGAGGGTACAAGAGTACCACTATCTCATTTCTATTTTCAAGTTCTAGATTTTGGCTCTATTTTGTTGTGACGCTGTTTGTTTGTCTGCTGATAATGTCGAAGCACTTTAAGTGTAACATTCAGTAGAGACTTTTCAATATCGCAAGCAGTCGCTATTAAATCAATACAATCTTGGATTGAAACTTCCTTAAATGATTTCATAAATCGACGCGCAATTTGAAATTAGGAGAATAATATATTGGAAATTCAAAGCGCAGTAGATTTGGAAGAGAGCTAATAAACCGGAAGGTACAAGAGTACCACTATCTCATTTCCATTTTCACGTTCTAGATTTTTGCTCTTTTTTGTGGTGACGCTGTAATTTCGACTGCAGATAATATCGAAGCACTTTAAGTATAACATTCAGTGGAGACTTTTCAATATCGCAAGCAATCGCTATTAAATCAATACAATCTTGGACTGAAATTTCCTTAAATCATTTCATAAATCGACGCGCAATTTGAAATTGTGAGAATAATATATTGGAAATTCAAAGCGCAGTAGATTTGTAAGAGACCTCATAAACCGGAGGGTAAAAGAGTACCACTATCTCATTTCTATTTCCAAGTTCTAGATTTTTGCTCTATTTTGTTGTGACGCTGTAAGTTTGACTGCAGATAATAGCGAAGCACTTTATGTGTACCATTCAGTGGAGATTTTTCAATATCCCAAGCAATCGCTATTAAATCAATACAATCTTGGACTGAAATTTCCTTAAATCATTTCATAAATCGACGCGCAATTTGAAATTGTGAGAATAATATATTGGAAATTCAAAGCGCAGTAGATTTGTAAGAGACCTCATAAACCGGAGGGTAAAAGAGTACCACTATCTCATTTCTATTTTCAAGTTCTAGATTTTTGCTCTATTTTGTTGTGACGCTGTAAGTTTGACTGCAGATAATATCGAAGCACTTTAAGTGTAACATTCAGTGGAGATTTTTCAATATCGCAAGCAATCGCCATTAAATCAATACAATCTTGGACTGAAATTTCCTTAAATCATTTCATAAATCGACGCGCAATTTGAAATTATGAGAATAATATATTGGAAATTCAAAGCGCAGTAGATTTGTAAGAGACCTCATAAACCGGAGGGTAAAAGAGTACCACTATCTCATTTCTATTTTCAAGTTCTAGATTTTTGCTCTATTTTGTTGTGACGCTGTAAGTTTGACTGCAGATAATATCGAAGCACTTTAAGTGTAACATTCAGTGGAGATTTTTCAATATCGCAAGCAATCGCTATTAAATCAATACAATCTTGGACTGAAATTTCCTTAAATCATTTCATAAATCGACGCGCAATTTGAAATTATGAGAATAATATATTGGAAATTCAAAGCGCAGTAGATTTGTAAGAGACCTCATAAACCGGAGGGTAAAAGAGTACCACTATCTCATTTCTATTTTCAAGTTCTAGATTTTTGCTCTATTTTGTTGTGACGCTGTAAGTTTGACTGCAGATAATATCGAAGCACTTTAAGTGTAACATTCAGTGGAGATTTTTCAATATCGCAAGCAATCGCTATTAAATCAATACAATCTTGGACTGAAATTTCCTTAAATCATTTCATAAATCGACGCGCAATTTGAAATTATGAGAATAATATATTGGAAATTCAAAGCGCAGTAGATTTGTAAGAGACCTCATAAACCGGAGGGTAAAAGAGTACCACTATCTCATTTCTATTTTCAAGTTCTAGATTATGCTCTATTTTGTTGTGACGCTGTAAGTTTGACTGCAGATAATATCGAAGCACTTTAAGTGTAACATTCAGTGGAGATTTTTCAATATCGCAAGCAATCGCTATTAAATCAATACAATCTTGGACTGAAATTTCCTTAAATCATTTCATAAATCGACGAGCAATTTGAAATTGTGAGAATAATATATTGGAAATTCAAAGCGCAGTAGATTTGTAAGAGACCTCATAAACCGGAGGGTAAAAGAGTACCACTATCTCATTTCTATTTTCAAGTTCTAGATTTTTGCTCTATTTTGTTGTGACGCTGTAAGTTTGACTGCAGATAATATCGAAGCACTTTAAGTGTAACATTCAGTGGAGATTTTTCAATATCGCAAGCAATCGCTATTAAATCAATACAATCTTGGACTGAAATTTCCTTAAATCATTTCATAAATCGACGCGCAATTTGAAATTATGAGAATAATATATTGGAAATTCAAAGCGCAGTAGATTTGTAAGAGACCTCATAAACCGGAGGGTAAAAGAGTACCACTATCTCATTTCTATTTTCAAGTTCTAGATTTTTGCTCTATTTTGTTGTGACGCTGTAAGTTTGACTGCAGATAATATCGAAGCACTTTAAGTGTAACATTCAGTGGAGATTTTTCAATATCGCAAGCAATCGCTATTAAATCAATACAATCTTGGACTGAAATTTCCTTAAATCATTTCATAAATCGACGCGCAATTTGAAATTATGAGAATAATATATTGGAAATTCAAAGCGCAGTAGATTTGTAAGAGACCTCATAAACCGGAGGGTAAAAGAGTACCACTATCTCATTTCTATTTTCAAGTTCTAGATTTTTGCTCTATTTTGTTGTGACGCTGTAAGTTTGACTGCAGATAATATCGAAGCACTTTAAGTGTAACATTCAGTGGAGATTTTTCAATATCGCAAGCAATCGCTATTAAATCAATACAATCTTGGACTGAAATTTCCTTAAATCATTTCATAAATCGACGCGCAATTTGAAATTATGAGAATAATATATTGGAAATTCAAAGCGCAGTAGATTTGTAAGAGACCTCATAAACCGGAGGGTAAAAGAGTACCACTATCTCATTTCTATTTTCAAGTTCTAGATTTTTGCTCTATTTTGTTGTGACGCTGTAAGTTTGACTGCAGATAATATCGAAGCACTTTAAGTGTAACATTCAGTGGAGATTTTTCAATATCGCAAGCAATCGCCATTAAATCAATACAATCTTGGACTGAAATTTCCTTAAATCATTTCATAAATCGACGTGCAATTTGAAATTATGAGAATAATATATTGGAAATTCAAAGCGCAGTAGATTTGTAAGAGACCTCATAAACCGGAGGGTAAAAGAGTACCACTATCTCATTTCTATTTTCAAGTTCTAGATTTTTGCTCTATTTTGTTGTGACGCTGTAAGTTTGACTGCAGATAATATCGAAGCACTTTAAGTGTAACATTCAGTGGAGATTTTTCAATATCGCAAGCAATCGCTATTAAATCAATACAATCTTGGACTGAAATTTCCTTAAATCATTTCATAAATCGACGTGCAATTTGAAATTATGAGAATAATATATTGGAAATTCAAAGCGCAGTAGATTTGTAAGAGACCTCATAAACCGGAGGGTAAAAGAGTACCACTATCTCATTTCTATTTTCAAGTTCTAGATTTTTGCTCTATTTTGTTGTGACGCTGTAAGTTTGACTGCAGATAATAGCGAAGCACTTTAAGTGCAACATTCAGTGGAGATTTTTCAATATCGCAAGCAATCGCTATTAAATCAATACAATCTTGGACTGAAATTTCCTTAAATCATTTCATAAATCGACGAGCAATTTGAAATTGTGAGAATAATATATTGGAAATTCAAAGCGCAGTAGATTTGTAAGAGACCTCATAAACCGGAGGGTAAAAGAGTACCACTATCTCATTTCTATTTTCAAGTTCTAGATTTTTGCTCTATTTTGTTGTGACGCTGTAAGTTTGACTGCAGATAATAGCGAAGCACTTTAAGTGCAACATTCAGTGGAGATTTTTCAATATCGCAAGCAATCGCTATTAAATCAATACAATCTTGGACTGAAATTTCCTTAAATCATTTCATAAATCGACGCGCAATTTGAAATTGTGAGAATAATATATTGGAAATTCAAAGCGCAGTAGATTTGTAAGAGAGACCTCATAAACCGGAGGGTAAAAGAGTACCACTATCTCATTTCTATTTTCAAGTTCTAGATTTTTGCTCTATTTTGTTGTGACGCTGTAAGTTTGACTGCAGATAATATCGAAGCACTTTAAGTGCAACATTCAGTGGAGATTTTTCAATATCGCAAGCAATCGCTATTAAATCAATACAATCTTGGACTGAAATTTCCTTAAATCATTTCATAAATCGACGCGCAATTTGAAATTGTGAGAATAATATATTGGAAATTCAAAGCGCAGTAGATTTGTAAGAGACCTCATAAACCGGAGGGTAAAAGAGTACCACTATCTCATTTCTATTTTCAAGTTCTAGATTTTTGCTCTATTTTGTTGTGACGCTGTAAGTTTGACTGCAGATAATATCGAAGCACTTTAAGTGTAACATTCAGTGGAGATTTTTCAATATCGCAAGCAATCGCTATTAAATCAATACAATCTTGGACTGAAATTTCCTTAAATCATTTCATAAATCGACGCGCAATTTGAAATTATGAGAATAATATATTGGAAATTCAAAGCGCAGTAGATTTGTAACTGTAAGAGACCTCATAAACCGGAGTATAAAAGAGTACCACTATCTCATTTCTATTTTCAAGTTCTAGATTTTTGCTCTATTTTGTTGTGACGCTGTAAGTTTGACTGCAGATAATATCGAAGCACTTTAAGTGTAACATTCAGTGGAGATTTTTCAATATCGCAAGCAATCGCTATTAAATCAATACAATCTTGGACTGAAATTTCCTTAAATCATTTCATAAATCGACGCGCAATTTGAAATTATGAGAATAATATATTGGAAATTCAAAGCGCAGTAGATTTGTAAGAGACCTCATAAACCGGAGGGTAAAAGAGTACCACTATCTCATTTCTATTTTCAAGTTCTAGATTTTTGCTCTATTTTGTTGTGACGCTGTAAGTTTGACTGCAGATAATATCGAAGCACTTTAAGTGTAACATTCAGTGGAGATTTTTCAATATCGCAAGCAATCGCTATTAAATCAATACAATCTTGGACTGAAATTTCCTTAAATCATTTCATAAATCGACGCGCAATTTGAAATTATGAGAATAATATATTGGAAATTCAAAGCGCAGTAGATTTGTAAGAGACCTCATAAACCGGAGGGTAAAAGAGTACCACTATCTCATTTCTATTTTCAAGTTCTAGATTTTTGCTCTATTTTGTTGTGACGCTGTAAGTTTGACTGCAGATAATATCGAAGCACTTTAAGTGTAACATTCAGTGGAGATTTTTCAATATCGCAAGCAATCGCTATTAAATCAATACAATCTTGGACTGAAATTTCCTTAAATCATTTCATAAATCGACGTGCAATTTGAAATTATGAGAATAATATATTGGAAATTCAAAGCGCAGTAGATTTGTAAGAGACCTCATAAACCGGAGGGTAAAAGAGTACCACTATCTCATTTCTATTTTCAAGTTCTAGATTTTTGCTCTATTTTGTTGTGACGCTGTAAGTTTGACTGCAGATAATATCGAAGCACTTTAAGTGTAACATTCAGTGGAGATTTTTCAATATCGCAAGCAATCGCCATTAAATCAATACAATCTTGGACTGAAATTTCCTTAAATCATTTCATAAATCGACGTGCAATTTGAAATTATGAGAATAATATATTGGAAATTCAAAGCGCAGTAGATTTGTAAGAGACCTCATAAACCGGAGGGTAAAAGAGTACCACTATCTCATTTCTATTTTCAAGTTCTAGATTTTTGCTCTATTTTGTTGTGACGCTGTAAGTTTGACTGCAGATAATATCGAAGCACTTTAAGTGTAACATTCAGTGGAGATTTTTCAATATCGCAAGCAATCGCTATTAAATCAATACAATCTTGGACTGAAATTTCCTTAAATCATTTCATAAATCGACGTGCAATTTGAAATTATGAGAATAATATATTAGAAATTCAAAGCGCAGTAGATTTGTAAGAGACCTCATAAACCGGAGGGTAAAAGAGTACCACTATCTCATTTCTATTTTCAAGTTCTAGATTTTTGCTCTATTTTGTTGTGACGCTGTAAGTTTGACTGCAGATAATATCGAAGCACTTTAAGTGTAACATTCAGTGGAGATTTTTCAATATCGCAAGCAATCGCCATTAAATCAATACAATCTTGGACTGAAATTTCCTTAAATCATTTCATAAATCGACGTGCAATTTGAAATTATGAGAATAATATATTGGAAATTCAAAGCGCAGTAGATTTGTAAGAGACCTCATAAACCGGAGGGTAAAAGAGTACCACTATCTCATTTCTATTTTCAAGTTCTAGATTTTTGCTCTATTTTGTTGTGACGCTGTAAGTTTGACTGCAGATAATATCGAAGCACTTTAAGTGTAACATTCAGTGGAGATTTTTCAATATCGCAAGCAATCGCTATTAAATCAATACAATCTTGGACTGAAATTTCCTTAAATCATTTCATAAATCGACGCGCAATTTGAAATTATGAGAATAATATATTGGAAATTCAAAGCGCAGTAGATTTGTAAGAGACCTCATAAACCGGAGGGTAAAAGAGTACCACTATCTCATTTCTATTTTCAAGTTCTAGATTTTTGCTCTATTTTGTTGTGACGCTGTAAGTTTGACTGCAGATAATAGCGAAGCACTTTAAGTGCAACATTCAGTGGAGATTTTTCAATATCGCAAGCAATCGCTATTAAATCAATACAATCTTGGACTGAAATTTCCTTAAATCATTTCATAAATCGACGCGCAATTTGAAATTGTGAGAATAATATATTGGAAATTCAAAGCGCAGTAGATTTGTAAGAGACCTCATAAACCGGAGGGTAAAAGAGTACCACTATCTCATTTCTATTTTCAAGTTCTAGATTTTTGCTCTATTTTGTTGTGACGCTGTAAGTTTGACTGCAGATAATATCGAAGCACTTTAAGTGTAACATTCAGTGGAGATTTTTCAATATCGCAAGCAATCGCCATTAAATCAATACAATCTTGGACTGAAATTTCCTTAAATCATTTCATAAATCGACGTGCAATTTGAAATTATGAGAATAATATATTAGAAATTCAAAGCGCAGTAGATTTGTAAGAGACCTCATAAACCGGAGGGTAAAAGAGTACCACTATCTCATTTCTATTTTCAAGTTCTAGATTTTTGCTCTATTTTGTTGTGACGCTGTAAGTTTGACTGCAGATAATATCGAAGCACTTTAAGTGTAACATTCAGTGGAGATTTTTCAATATCCCAAGCAATCGCTATTAAATCAATACAATCTTGGACTGAAATTTTCCTAAATCATTTCATAAATCGACGCGCAATTTGAAATTATGAGAATAATATATTGGAAATTCAAAGCGCAGTAGATTTGTAAGAGACCTCATAAACCGGAGGGTAAAAGAGTACCACTATCTCATTTCTATTTTCAAGTTCTAGATTTTTGCTCTATTTTGTTGTGACGCTGTAAGTTTGACTGCAGATAATATCGAAGCACTTTAAGTGTAACATTCAGTGGAGATTTTTCAATATCGCAAGCAATCGCCATTAAATCAATACAATCTTGGACTGAAATTTCCTTAAATCATTTCATAAATCGACGTGCAATTTGAAATTATGAGAATAATATATTGGAAATTCAAAGCGCAGTAGATTTGTAAGAGACCTCATAAACCGGAGGGTAAAAGAGTACCACTATCTCATTTCTATTTTCAAGTTCTAGATTTTTGCTCTATTTTGTTGTGACGCTGTAAGTTTGACTGCAGATAATATCGAAGCACTTTAAGTGTAACATTCAGTGGAGATTTTTCAATATCGCAAGCAATCGCCATTAAATCAATACAATCTTGGACTGAAATTTCCTTAAATCATTTCATAAATCGACGCGCAATTTGAAATTATGAGAATAATATATTGGAAATTCAAAGCGCAGTAGATTTGTAAGAGACCTCATAAACCGGAGGGTAAAAGAGTACCACTATCTCATTTCTATTTTCAAGTTCTAGATTTTTGCTCTATTTTGTTGTGACGCTGTAAGTTTGACTGCAGATAATATCGAAGCACTTTAAGTGTAACATTCAGTGGAGATTTTTCAATATCGCAAGCAATCGCTATTAAATCAATACAATCTTGGACTGAAATTTCCTTAAATCATTTCATAAATCGACGCGCAATTTGAAATTGTGAGAATAATATATTGGAAATTCAAAGCGCAGTAGATTTGTAAGAGACCTCATAAACCGGAGGGTAAAAGAGTACCACTATCTCATTTCTATTTTCAAGTTCTAGATTTTTGCTCTATTTTGTTGTGACGCTGTAAGTTTGACTGCAGATAATATCGAAGCACTTTAAGTGCAACATTCAGTGGAGATTTTTCAATATCCCAAGCAATCGCTATTAAATCAATACAATCTTGGACTGAAATTTCCTTAAATCATTTCATAAATCGACGCGCAATTTGAAATTATGAGAATAATATATTGGAAATTCAAAGCGCAGTAGATTTGTAAGAGACCTCATAAACCGGAGGGTAAAAGAGTACCACTATCTCATTTCTATTTTCAAGTTCTAGATTTTTGCTCTATTTTGTTGTGACGCTGTAAGTTTGACTGCAGATAATATCGAAGCACTTTAAGTGTAACATTCAGTGGAGATTTTTCAATATCGCAAGCAATCGCCATTAAATCAATACAATCTTGGACTGAAATTTCCTTAAATCATTTCATAAATCGACGTGCAATTTGAAATTATGAGAATAATATATTAGAAATTCAAAGCGCAGTAGATTTGTAAGAGACCTCATAAACCGGAGGGTAAAAGAGTACCACTATCTCATTTCTATTTTCAAGTTCTAGATTTTTGCTCTATTTTGTTGTGACGCTGTAAGTTTGACTGCAGATAATATCGAAGCACTTTAAGTGTAACATTCAGTGGAGATTTTTCAATATCGCAAGCAATCGCTATTAAATCAATACAATCTTGGACTGAAATTTCCTTAAATCATTTCATAAATCGACGTGCAATTTGAAATTATGAGAATAATATATTGGAAATTCAAAGCGCAGTAGATTTGTAAGAGACCTCATAAACCGGAGGGTAAAAGAGTACCACTATCTCATTTCTATTTTCAAGTTCTAGATTTTTGCTCTATTTTGTTGTGACGCTGTAAGTTTGACTGCAGATAATATCGAAGCACTTTAAGTGTAACATTCAGTGGAGATTTTTCAATATCGCAAGCAATCGCTATTAAATCAATACAATCTTGGACTGAAATTTCCTTAAATCATTTCATAAATCGACGCGCAATTTGAAATTATGAGAATAATATATTGGAAATTCAAAGCGCAGTAGATTTGTAAGAGACCTCATAAACCGGAGGGTAAAAGAGTACCACTATCTCATTTCTATTTTCAAGTTCTAGATTTTTGCTCTATTTTGTTGTGACGCTGTAAGTTTGACTGCAGATAATATCGAAGCACTTTATGTGTACCATTCAGTGGAGATTTTTCAATATCGCAAGCAATCGCTATTAAATCAATACAATCTTGGACTGAAATTTCCTTAAATCATTTCATAAATCGACGCGCAATTTGAAATTATGAGAATAATATATTGGAAATTCAAAGCGCGGTAGATTTGTAAGAGACCTCATAAACTGGAGGGTAAAAGAGTACCACTATCTCATTTCTATTTTCAAGTTCTAGATTTTTGCTCTATTTTGTTGTGACGCTGTAAGTTTGACTGCAGATAATAGCGAAGCA
>CM036941.2:41458117-41480361 GCA_020352615.2 Yoshiicerus persimilis
TTATTGTTAGTAAACGCAGACGCAGGCGACGCCGCTCTTTATCTAAGCCGAATGCCGATGATCCTAACTCTAATACTAATAATAATTTTACTTCTCAACTTAATGCTAGTTCTAATTCTTTAAGTTCTAATTTAATTAATAGATATAAGAATCTAGTTACAGTTCATGACGACGCACACACGACACTTAATAGTTCTAATTCTTTAATTTCTAATTTAAATGATAATTCTGAGCATGCCTCTGACGATCATAGTAGCGGTGCACATTCTGGTTCCGAGGTTTCTAGCACACCCGTAAAGCTCCTACCACTTCCTAAGCTCCGCTTCAGTCGCAATAAAAAGTCGAAGAAAGTTTCCACAAAAGCCGTTGAGGTAGAGTCCCATAGTCGGATTCCCTCCGTGTCTGAGCACTCAGACGCCTTCTGTGAAAATGTTCAGCCGCCAGTCGTAGAACAGCCGAAACCCAGCAATACACGCTCTAAAAAGAAGCCTACTGTACCTCTAATTAAATCCAAAGTACCAGAGCCAAGCTTACATATGCCACATGACAGCCGTAAGAATACTAAAAGTCGTAGCTTGAGTAGTTCTACTATGGTTCGAGCTAGGAGTTCGGCAGTTGACGTCACATTGCATAGGGATGGATATTGGTCTTTTGAAATAGGTACAGACGAACGTTTAGACGACTTGTCGATCCTTTTAGTCGCCCAAGATGCTCGACAAAATGCACTGATGTACTTTGAAAGCGAGACGCCCGACAATCCATTATTAGAACGTGAAAGGTCCGTAAATTGTTTAGAATTTGGCTCTCAGGTTCCTCCAAGGCACCACAAGGTTTTCGACGATCTATTTGATGACCCCAAGTTGAGGACTACTTTATACGACCCTCCACATCGATTCGACAGTCGTAACATAACTGACGATTCTATAAGACGCCACTGGAATTCTCTCGTCGCACTGGATTTGAAATTCTTTTCGCCGAAACTTTAATTTTTTTTGCCGAAACTGTCATTTTTATGCCGAAATTGTAATTTTTCTGTCGAAATTAATATTTTTCTGTCGAAACTGTCATATTTGTTCAGTCAAAGTCGCTATTTCTGTCGAAGCCGTCATTTTTCCGTTGCAAAGTCACTAACTTGTTTGTCGCAGAACTCCGTCCATTGGCAGTTACGATGTTTCCCTCTCTGTCGTCGAAGTTGTCGCAAGGCCTCAGTCATTTGTCGAGGAGGGGACCATAAAAACACCACCCGGAAGCGCTCATTTTATCGAACCGGATGTCAGGCCGCCCCTGAAACACCCACCCGAAGACTTCTTATCTGACATAAGGGGATGAGAGCAGGCTCTAAATCCTGCTTGTCCTTTTGGATTCCCACCGTTTCGCCCGCCTGACTCGCCAGAGGAATCTTTCTGGAAGTTTCTCTGCCATGCCAGACAGAGAAAGACGGAAAACTCTGGGAGGACCTCGTGGCATTCTCCTTTTGGCTTAGCTCTACTAAGCAACAAATTACGCTTTGGCTCTTACGACGTGAGGAACACCGACCTTACTTGTGTGTGTAGTTGGTTCTTCCTTTGTCCACAATTTAATATTTTGTGAGTTTTGGTTTGCATAGCCAAAACTCTTGTCGTTAATTTGAAGTCTCTTTTGTTCTCATCATAAATTTGAAGTCTCTCTTTTTGCTCTGTCGTTAATTTAATTCAGTATTTTCTTGTCACTTATCATTTCTGTCGCTGAAGAGTTATTTAGTGGTGCTACAAATAAAAAGATAAATCCGGCTCTCTCTCAGACGAAACCATCTCTGAAGATTGAGAAGCTGAAGCTTAGACCAGGGCACTGCGAGACAAATAGACAGTTAGAGCGATGAATGGAGGAAATAGAAGGGCTCCATTCACCGCACCACAGTTGGCTTCAGTCAAGTGTACACGAGACTTGGGGGGAGAGAACATAGGTTCGATTCCCAGTGGTGTTGAGTTAAATTTTCCTTGTGTTGTCTATATCTGTACCATACCTTACCTTGTTATAACTAGTAATAGCAGTATATCCTTCCCGTTTAATGTTCCTTTCAAGTATTAAAGTCAATAATGTTGTTTCAAAGTATATTAAACCTCCTATACCTAGCTAGGGTAGACCACGTGGTGGAGAACACCTTGAATAGATAAGGAGGGTCTTTTCACAAGATGCGGGGTACAAAAGTGAGTAAGGTGTGCTTCAACGTACACCCTCTACTCCAGCCCCAGCTAGCTCTCACATAGCCAAGCGATAATAGTCGATAGCTCAGGCCAGTCTTGTATAGTTAGTAGGGCTAGTTAGTGGATGCAAGGGATTACCCGCACTAGCTAGACCCTAGATTGCCGTTGCCCTTTCGAACCTGTACTGAAACATTGTAGCACAAGACTAGGCAGACGTACGCTAGACGCTAATAGACGAACGCTCATATGAACTACAGGCCGCTATGAGAACTTACGAGAGCCGCACATGCCCCATCCCCAGTAGGTATAGGGTTTAATTTGACTAAAGGGGATGAGAAGCTGAAGCTTAGACCAGGGCACTGCGAGACAAATAGACAGTTAGAGCGATGAATGGAGGAAATAGAAGGGCTCCATTCACCGCACCACAGTTGGCTTCAGTCAAGTGTACACGAGACTTGGGGGGAGAGAACATAGGTTCGATTCCCAGTGGTGTTGAGTTAAATTTTCCTTGTGTTGTCTATATCTGTACCATACCTTACCTTGTTATAACTAGTAATAGCAGTATATCCTTCCCGTTTAAAGTTCCTTTCAAGTATTAAAGTCAATAATGTTGTTTCAAAGTATATTAAACCTCCTATACCTAGCTAGGGTAGACCACGTGGTGGAGAACACCTTGAATAGATAAGGAGGGTCTTTTCACAAGATCTGACGACAATTAATTGCATCGGGCAATTGTTCTCTTGGTTCTCATCTCTGGTCGTAAGCATTTAGCCGTGGCAAGCATAACAATAATATTTATAAAATATTCGATACATCATCATTCTTGATGCTATAATTTATTGGGCTCATAAATACATATATGTACCTATATGTGTGAAGGCAATGTGCAATACCGAATCATGAGAAACTAATTATTACTTATGAGTATACTTAGGTATATAGAGCACCGTATTACGCAATCCCGTCCATCAGCATCAACCCTTTAGGCCCCACAAAATATCTAAACTTGCAGTATGTATGAATTAATAAATAGGTAGAGACGTAAGACAGAGACGGAGATGGAGAGCACTGGGTGGGAAATAAGAGAAAATAAATGAAAGGTAAGTGAGTATTTATACGTGTCATTCTTCTGGGTAGACGGAGATGAATTCTAGCGAGGCATGGGATGGAAGTAAAAGTTAGCGAAGCAGTGTTTGCTTTGGTTGTATTACTTTGCCTATTCTGTTAAAGGTGCACGTAATGATAGGTAGCGGAGTGCTGACATTTGGCGTCTATGCATTCAGCCCTTAAAGTTAAATAAGTTAAAGTGCCTACCTTGGCGTTCGTCTAGTTATATTAGTGTGAAGGTATGCTGGATATAACACAATAAAGGAAAGGAAAGCAACAGCTATCCGCTTTGTTACACTTGGCTTTCAACAGCTAAAGGAGACAAATTCAAGTCAAGCCGAGTAAGGCAAAAGCCAAGCCACATCAAATCATAAGTGCCATGGCAGGGCAATAGTGCCACGATGTTAGTTCAATTACTGTGCCTTGTCTGTACTCTTCCTCTTTCCACCTCCCTGACTTTCCTCCGTTTACTTTACCATTCCCTCCCTGCACAACTATTTCTATATTATTCCCTATTTCTTTTTGTACACTATATTCTATATTGCAATATATTAAATTGTATTTGCCATGTACTACTGGTACATTTATGCTACCATTTACCAATCGCGATTTCAAGTCATGCCTTAGCTTGGCTTGTCTTCTAGGCAATAATAATAATGGAAAAGTGAAGTCTCTGCCTTTTCTGCCAATGGTAATAATTTCCTTTAACTTCGTCTATGATTGTTTATTGCTGCTTTTATTTCTACTCCCTCTAATATCAAATTGCTATATATTATAATGCATATAGGATAAAACACAGTTCAGCTCACAATCATACAATCAGAAAGGTCAACAGACACAGAAATCGACTGATACTGTATTGCATACTGATATTTTTATAATTATAGGCTATATGCAATCACATATCAGTCTACAGTGCACATTAGCTACAAAGTTATATATGTAATGTAGAGGATATCCGTATGAAAGAATTTTCACATCACGTATATTTGCTGTTACACAGAGAAACAGACGCCACTGGAAATACAGACTTTGCTCTTGGCTCTGATCATTAAAAAGGAAGCACTTTTCTTTCAGTCTTTGATCTTTTTCACTTGTCCTGGTATATGTAGACTGCTTTTCTATCTTCTCCTCTGTTTTCCAACATTATGATGGGAAATCAACAGCTATTTCCTTTCCCTTCAGCTTTGCTTAGTTTCACACTTAATTTCTGACTAAAAATTTACAGCTCACTTTTACTCATTTCAATTCATGAGCTGCCTACTTGTAGAATCGTGTCGCCCACTTACACTCCTTTTGCCGCTAGCGATTTTAGGGCGTATTACAATTATTGCTTACGTAAAGCCATTCGTTTTAACTTTCCACTTGTTTTGACAAACAATGCTCCAAGAGACACTAAAGCTCCCTTAATTGAAATTGTAGCCAAAGTCCTTCCGCTCTGTTGGATTTTGTTACTTAAAACGTTATTCTCAAGTATCCTTTTCAGTTAACATGAGATCTTAATTAATTTTCGTGCACACAGTTAACAAACATTCTGGGGCAAAATTCCGTGCATTAAACTCTAATTTTGTCTTAGAAAACAATTTTTACACTAGAGAAATAAAATAATACGGAATAAAGTTGACGAGAAAAAACAAATGAATAGCTTTTATGAGTAAAAGTGTATCATGCAATAAATGTCAGTTAAATTAACTTAGATTGCATACTGTAGAATTATGATGGCCAATTTCTTCCTTTCTGCGTCCTGTCTACTAAAATGGGCTGTTTTGAATTATTCAGAAATAAAATGATTCACAATCCTATTTTAATTGATCTTCGTGTCATAGCTGACTTTCACATTTGTCCTTTTCCCAGTAACAGGAACATGGACTATTGTGCAATATACTTACATTCCTTATATTTATGCATAATTCCATTACGAAATTCGTACAATGGCTGTCTAAGTATACCTATGCTCATAAATAAAATGAATAAAAGAAATTCCTGAATATGTTTGAGACGGAGCGACCAGCGCTGCATATTATCCAAGTGTGTATTGCATTGGTTTGTATGGTTAAGCCGATGGCAAGTGTGGTGTGGTGTGGTGTGTCGTGTCGATTTGTACATTTTGGTATGATATTTATGTCAGGCTTTGTAAAATATTTATGCAAAGTCACACAGCGTGTCTGAGAGTATTTGAGCCACCTGAATGTAAGTACGTACTTTCAGAGCCGTAAAAGCAGAAGAAGCTGGAAGAAGGGCGATATAAAATATAAGCACACATTAGCAATAAATAGAATATTACAGTTGAGTGAAGTAGCGAGTGGAGCACGTAGTTATTAGTTAGACGGAACATTAAAAGTAAAGAATTTCACAGAGCCTCTCGTTCTGTTTCAGGATGCACACATATTTGCATACTCCTTCAGTTCTGTTTAGCTTATTTCCATTAATGCAAAATGTAAACATCATTATGTTAAAAGAGCAGTCCTGTTTCTTATCAATAAACTTCACATTTCGTGCTTCCGCTTTCTACATAAACGACACCTTCGCAAAACAGAGCATATCTACCGTAGCATCCTTAATCTTAACATAACACTAGGTAAGAGTATTAGAGACTCTAACTTTAACGCTACAGCATACAATGTAACGTAAACGTGTTAGGATCTGACAGGACCTTTCATCTTTACTTGTGATCTTCACAATAATAATTCTTCTTAGGTATCATTATTCTCTCTCTCTCTCTGTAGTAACTTCTCCTCGTCTAATTTCATCTTAAAATATTGTAGCAACTGTCATGACGTTCTATATAGTATTTGAATCCCCTTCATTCTTCACTTTGTAATACGACATGGTATCATGTGATTATTATTGTATTTATTGTGATGTGTAATAAGTAGGTATGAGCAAGATAGAGAAAAAAATACTATCTGCAGTACATTAAATAGAAAAGAAGAGAATTTTGGTAGCACACCATTACGCAGACATACCTAAGGAGTGATTCTGTTTTTGCTTTTCCCTTGGTTCACTCGTTTGGTATGTAACGTATAAATGTGTATGCTAAATGCACAGATGAGGATGAAAGCAGGGGAGCAAGGCAGAGACTCTTTTCATCCAAATAACCAGCCAGACAAGACATGCAGAGAGTGAATTGAACTGACTGAACTACATTTGTAATTCTATATACACAATTTAAAGTGGGTCGTCGCATGCATGCTAAATGTCTCGTCTGGTATGTACTACATACAGATACAACAGAACATCAAGGATACACGAATGACAATATCATCTGTAACTAACAATGCACTACAATCTGGACCCGATAATAATAATTATCTCTAAGTGAGTAAGTAACAAGGTAGGCATTTTAATCAGAATTGTTGTTTACTTGTGTATATACTGTGTAAAGTATTGGTACTACTTAGCAGTTCATATATTAAACGTTAGAAGAGGATATAGGAATATATTCACCTACTTTGAAATAGAATCGGGTAACAATAGGAGAAGAATTGTTGGGAAAGAAGCGAGAATTAATCTGGAGAATATTTGGAGAGTCGTGTGCAGCGTGTGTATTTATTGTATTTACACGGTTGTAGGGAAAGAGGATTTTCGGGAGGTTTATAGAATTTGAGAGCGTAAGCTTGGTAAAGCACATAGAAAACAAACAACAAACAAATGCGAGTGATGAAAATATCGGAATTTAAGGACGGAGCATCTTGTCTTGTCTTGTCTAAGGAAAATTGTGTGTGAGCTGAGAGCTCTTTGCCTTTTCATCGAACCAATCTGTTATAGTCAATCTTGAAAAAGCTTCTGTTCTCTTCTACTCAAACGAAGCAATTCATTTCAAGTATAAAGTGAAGCCAACATAAAACACAACAGTGGCAAAGGCGAAGCAACGTAAAAGCAAATGCAATTCGACTTCAACACAAGCCAGCTTGATTCTTTCTTGGGGAGAACAGAGCAGTGAAGAAGAATAAAGTCAGTCAAGTCCTCATCTCCGCTCTTCCTCTACAATTGCCTCCCTGTTATTACTCTCCACTCTTTCTCTCATAACACAGAGCAACGGCAGTGTTAAATCTAATGTAAATGTAGATTTGCAGTCAGGAGCTGAGGGAAGTCATGGGAAACACGCAACACTATTGGAATTTCGATAAACACACAACCATTCTCTCTTCTGATTTTATTTTGGCTACCTTCCTCCCTACTAAACAGTCTAAAGGTATTCTTATCTCTATACATAACTATCAACACAACAGAGCAGACATTACAGGCACATAACAACTAAATGTTACTACGTGAGTCACAAGAACTCTCTATACACCAATGCGTTCGCATCTCCACTCCACCATTACAGACGTAAATGTGTGTGATACTTACATCCGATCTTCTTTTGCGCATTATTTCATTCTATTTTCTATACCTATACTATTCCAAGTTCCAAGCAACAATAACACAATAGAACAGGATGCTAATATAAGTGGCAAAACGTATTCTGTTATAAACTGACATGAATGACACACAATTCAATAGAATACACACAGCAGACCACCAAATGTATCTTAATGGTGTGTTTTGTTTCCTTTATCAGTATAAGTATCCCTATCACTACTATCACTTGAATATTAACAATTGGGGAACCTTAATTCCTACATAATCACTAGACTGTGCAAACGCAGTAGAAACAAGAAATATACAAATAGCCTGCTGAGATGATGATGTAGCCTGGAATACAACAGTCTAGTCAAACTTTCGTCTGGTTTCGTCTTCTGGTTCAATGTTATGTTTTGTCAATGGTCTCCGTCACCACTCTAGTGTATGTTTGAGTCTATTCAGGAAGATATCTGTTTGTCAGATGACTCAGTTCTAATAGGACAGTAATAAATAATAGTGACATTGATGATGATGAGCACAATGCTTTGTCTTATGTAATAACTCTCACAAAAGGCAATAATAAATGATGACATGTGTTCAATGATAGTATTACTCAATTGATTCATTTGCGTCGTTTGTCCATTAAATCTATAAATACACAAAAATACGTAAAAGATATATTTTTCCTGCTTTCACCTTTATGTAATACACCGTTCGCTATCTCTATTTGTATCTCGTACGTAGTACAAGTACACAAGGTGGATAAATCCTAAAGAATTGGTTCCTGTATCTCCAGCTCGTGGATTCAAGTCTCTTTCTATTGCACTTGAGTAGCGTCTTTAAGCGAAGAGAACTTGAATGCATCTTCTGAACGAGCACAACTTGCGTCTTTGAAAAAGATGAGCCTTGAGCCTTTCCCTTTGTGATTCGCTTCGGTAGTTTTCTTTGGTTGAGCTCGAGTTGCTGTTGCTTTGCTTTGGTTTATGTCCGTCATGCCTAAATGCTACATACACATTACAAGTAGATATACTTCTGTATAAGGACGAGATACACGGAGGTAGGTAAAGAAACGTGTATAGAGATGGAGAGAGAAGAACACACAAGGTAGGTATTTGGAATGAGTAAATAAATAGAAGGAGGAAATAATATAATGTCGTGTGAGGAGATTCGTCTTTCATTTTGGTTGTTCATTCGTAGTGTATTTCCGAACTCCTCCTGTCTGCAATTCAATTCCCTTCCTTTGATTAGATTTTGGATCACTACTGCTCGACTCAACTCACGAGCTTCCATCAATTGAGCGGCTTATTGGGTTCCTTGTGGTTGCTACGCTTTCAACACTACGTACTACAACCTTAATGGACTTCCTATCAGTATGGCCATGCCAGAGGACAACTCTAAAGAAGATTTCACGTTGAGTTGCTGTGATCAACCAAAGTAAGGCACTTCCAACCATTCTCTACATAATATTAGTTAAGCTTTCCGACGGCTTTCCTTTCTCATCAATTTAGTCCATATAAACACTTAGGCAGAGCAAATAAAGTAGATTTCAGCTTTACAATTGCTCTAATAGCGACAGCAAGTTACCTTTCCCAACAACTAAATTAAAGGTGCGCGTTCAAAAACCGATCAGTCTCTTTCACTGAACAAACAGGGAATGCAAACAGAACCTAAAATCTTTCTTTTCGCAGCAGAAATCTGAAAGGGTACTTTTCCAGGCTTATCTGAATCTGGATTTAGTGTTTCCTAAGGAATTATTCTCTATTTTCATGGAAATGGTAACTGAAATGATGGTAAGGGAATAGAGGTGAATTTACTTGATTTGATCTCCTCATCTGCATTTTTGCAATGAAATATAGCTCGGCTGTGTTTCTAAAAGTATCTGAATGAATGTATGTAGGAATTTATGCGGCATTCCATTTCATGACATGGCAGCCAACGGAGTGTAACGGTAATTGTAAGTGAAACACATCGAAAAAATGGGAATGGAGAAAAATCCAGGGATGGCTTGACATAACAGAGGAAGGAACAACGGGGACGACCACAGATCAAATGGAAGAAGGCGGACTTTATGCAGTCTCTCTATAACCCAAACAGTCTATGATAGTGTTATCATCTATTTAGTATCATTAGGCCATGTTAAATGGGTTAACCTTTGCAGTATTCCGAATACTGTAGTTCAGTTACAGAATTTACCTATGTGCAGATATGCAGCATTAAACATGCAGACTATTCTAATCTACTTCTATTCATTATTGTGTTTGGTATCTGGAGAAATGTGCATCGTTACTAACGCCGCCAGTAGGCATGTGCTTCCCAAATCCACTCTACAGGGTCATCTACAGTTTTTCAACACTTTTAGAAATTGTGACCAAATAAAAGTATCGTTAATTTTGTAACCGTAATACTTTATCAAAATCAAATATTAATCAAACCGTTATATACTACAAACCATTACAAGCCGAATTTTTACCTAAAAATTACAAGTAAACATTTTATCTTCTCACAAATTAAAAAGCAATGGTTTCAAAATTGGATTATAGTAAAACACAGTTTTAGTATTTCAATAATTTTTAATTTGGAATAGTAACAAAATTTTTATTGACAAATGTAACGCAACTTCAATATTTCTTTGAAAGCTACTGATTGTACAGGACAGTGAAATTTTGATTAAATAAAATGTATTTGATGAAGAATCTCCCTTTAACAACATTTAATCGTGAAATGAACTAATTTTGCATTTGAAAATTTGAAAGAGGAGTGTTAGAAGCCCTTGTAAGAAAATGGAGAAATTGCGAGAAGAGTAAGGATAGCAGACAATAAGGAGAGTAAGAAAGATTTGGAAATGGAAGGTTGGTTATAGAGAGAGGAGTCTCTTTGTGGACTTGGCTCTTGTTGGCATTAGCCATAGAGAAGACAGCGCTATCACTTGTGCTGCTTATAGCTATTCAGACAAATCCCTTGTACGTTTTGCGATTTGCTGGAGATCGACTGTGGGAAAGAGCTCTGGTACACTAAATACTTAGAAATAGAAAGAAAAGACCAGTAGTGGTATTTACTATATCAATGCATTGATGTGGATGTTGGGCTCGTTTCCAAGCAGAGCAGAAAACTATATATATGTTATCATGAATCGAGTGAGTTACACTGCATAAAGAAAGACGTTGGGAGATTCATGAAAGACCGACATGAGTTGTAATATAGCGATTAGATTTCTCGTTGGAATCACTGCACCAGCAAAGAGCCAAGTCACACCGAACCACCACTAAATTGAACTGCGAACTGAAGTGAACTGAACTGAGCTGACTCTCTATCTTCCACCGGCCTACTATCCTGATAAATAATATGATATATTATGGACACTTATGACTACCTTATATTCCACACTCCTATCCCACCTTTCCCTACTCCTCCTGCTCCCCAGATAAGTAGGAAATACGATTACATAAAATACTACGCTTATGACATGTACACAGTACTTAGAATCTATTCTAATTATAAGTAGCAATATTTTAATGCATTTTACATTGATAGGAGTAAGAATCGTATGTCTTGCAAAAAAGTCATGGATAGATGATCTTTAATAAAAGGTAATGTCCCAATCCATTACTAGTATAATGCTTATAGTTATATGGTGAACTGTGTTCATGCTACTTAAAATAATGTAGGTCTATTAATCAATTTTTATGTATGTATAAAGATTTGTATTTGTAAGGCAGTTATGACATGACTACTTCCGACATGTACATATGAGAAGAGAATTTTTTATGAAATGCATATTTTAAAAAGTGACTGTAAGAATTAATTGTCCTTTCCTCTCCTATCCATTGTAGAATTGGTTTTTGCATTAGATAGTTGTAAATGTAAATAGATAGATGTAAAAGGAGGATAAGAGCGTGGGTGAGCATGTGCAGTAGCACGTGAGGGAAGAATGATAGTTTATTATAAAATTCATAGTAAAAAAGCAATTATCGAGGAAAAAGTCGGTTTCTCTGTGCTTGGTATTTATTTAACTTGAGTTTACGGAGGAATGGTTCGGTTTATCAGTGCACGTATTTGAGGAAAGTCTGAAAAGAGGATTGCTCTGTTCTGAAAGGCTTTCAGGACAATTCAGGGTCTAACTAAACTACTTACTAAACGAAAACTCATCGGGTTGTGTTAAAGTGAAAGTAGAAATAATACAGAGAAGCCATAGTGCAGTTGTAGGAAACAGTGGAATAATATACAAAGGCATTGTTAATAGTAGCTTAGAGAGTGAAAAATGTGAATGTGGTGTATTTCCATTGTAGGAGATATGTGGAGTGTGCCTAACACGAAATAGCATATGATAAGAATGGTAAAAAGTGGTATTAGAGTTGGAAGGCCTTGTACTGTCTGCGCGTATTTACATGAATGTATATGCAATGCAGTATGCGGAAAGGAGAGTAGTAAAGCATAAAATAAAGTCCAGTTGAGTCTCGGGCGGGATGGATGGAAAGTATGTGAGCTAATGAAAACGTATTTTGCGAAGGAATTGCCACGCTAGAGGAGAGAGAATAGCAAATATCGCAGAACAGTGCAGTGGAGGGAGAAAGAATGGAAATAGAATATTATGCACAAAGGAAAAAGAGAGCCGAAGCCAAAGGTGACTTCTGAATTAGATAGGATTGGTTACGATTCGGATGGATGGATAAATGAATGAGTTTCGAATTCACAAGATTGGATGGATTTATTCCCGGCTCGCTTTCAGACCAGATATTATTGCTCCTGCCTTCACATCAAATACTACACAAGGCTGAACCCCACTACTCTCAATTGCTCCTAATATCCCACTGAACCAAAATTACTATTACGCCTATACTCCGTATACACTCAGCCGCATTCTTCTTACCAAGTTCAGATTAGTTCAGGTAAAGTTTAATAATACTTGTTCTATTATATAATGATCTGATATACGATATTAGCCAACAGTGGAATCAACTATTTCCAACTGACAAGAAAACCAAACTGAATTTCAATTCCCCATTCTAACGTCTATTCAGTTACAGATTAGTTTTTACTCTCTAAGCTCTCCATCTCTATTTCTGAGAACCAACCCTAGATCTACATACAGTAATACTACGTCAATAAATTCAACACTTCGTGTATTTCTCCTTCCTGTGGCAGCGCATTACTTCGTTCTTGTATCTATTTCATTTACATAGTTCGTCTTTCGTTTGACTACCAACCTCCCTTTGGCTTATATCTTTCATCTACACATCATCTAAACACTAACAATAAGACCAATTTCACGTATTTAACCGTTTTGGCAACCAATCCCTATGCAATACAGTATATAAGATAGCTAACTATAATAAACATTAAATAGGTAGGTGTAGGTGCATACAAGATGCACTTATAACACTGTACATGTACACCCGGTCCATGCAGATTGCACTGCGAAACATACTTTCCTCCAACATAAAACTTAAGTTCATTTCTACGGAATACTGGACTTTCAATATGAATCGAGTAAGACTGCAGTTTTTGATGTAATCCGAATTAAGATATAGCAGAGTTAATGGAAATTATGTAATTTGGGAACTGTGGTATTTATTTTTCTAGTATATAACTAGTAAAGCGCCCGTCTTCCACAGGGTAATCAAAAAATTAACTGGGAAAATATATAATAACTTAATAAACTAACTTATTGCCACTATTTTATATAGTATTGTTAAATAATTTTAAATGCCCAAAACCTGGACGAGTAAACAAGACAAGTTGAAGATATTGTTAATTGACCTACTTAAGGAAATGAAACAATAAAAAGAAAATAACAAAATTAACTTAGTTGGGGTAAATGTATAAGAAGTGTACATGAAAATAAATAAATGAGTTTAGTTAATGGTTTGTTTTGTAATTACAAATCGTGTTCGTTTACGTTTTGTTGTGCTGAATATATTTGTTTGGGGAAAAGTGAAGGAAAGTGAGGTTAAATAATGAAATGTTTATAAAATTGCTGTGCATGTGTGTCCATATGTTGTTGAGTTGGTTGATTGCTATGCTGTGAATGCTGTGCCTGCCATTTAGGTAAGTGGCAATAATATTGGAAGAGAGAGAGAGGAATAAAATGAAAGAAGGGCGGAATGGGTCTCTTGTTCGTCTAAATCTGTTGTGTGGATGTTATGTAATGTTAATGTATTTACCACACCGTAGCATGCCATATTAGAGGGAGATGGCCTGTTTTGGTATAAATAGGAATGGCTCGGAGGCTGAAGGAAACAACAGAAGGCAACAGTGAAATGCCTTCTTGCGAGAAGTATTTATGTAGGGAATGAAAGGCTTAGGTATGCTTAAGTGTGCAATTTGAGGAGCACGAGTGCCATATCGAATTCATAACAGTAAATATCGCATTGCACAGCAGACGCAGGTATGTCGGCATAAGTATATGAGTGCGTTGCGTATCTATAATGCATACCTTCACTTTCAATCTTTGTACTTAATGCATGTGCACTTTCATTTTCAGGATACTTTTCGTATTCTTACGATTGCCTTCCCTCTGTAATGGCTTGACTTGAACGAAGTTGAAGTGTGCATTCCTCCTGAGAGCGATAGCGGTGCAATTCCCCTCCGCTTTAAGACGTCTGCCTTCGCATTACTGACTAACTCATATCAGTTAACTAACTTACAAGCTAAGCTCCCGAATCTACATTATTTATAAGCAAAAGCATGGCTCACTAATTTTCAGTCAACTTCTTAACATTAACATCAGTACAAGAGTTAGAACTATAACAATTACTCTGTCATTATTAACCCCATAAATCCCAGCTCCACGACACTATGCAATATGCACTATTGTAACTACTACCAATTATGCTGCAGAACTATTAATACCCACTAAGAATCTCAAGATATTTCTTCCTTCCTCAATTCCCGATACTATTCTATAAAATATCGTATTGTAAAGTACCTTTTGGAAGTCTGGGCTGACGAATAATTTCCTTGTATTCGTTGAAGAGATTCGAGTTGTAATTTTTCACTTGGAAATTCACTTGTAGATTTCTATCCAGCTAGAGATGGAAATCTTTGGAGGAATTCCACTAGATTTGTATAATTCTATAAATATGCGTATCAGCACAATTCGTAGCCACAATAACTCATCACAATATTGAATATATTACAGGAACAACTATTTAGATCCGTACTATGTATGTCAACAGTAGTACAGAACTGATTTGCGATTGCGTATTGTATTTGCTTTCACAGCAGAATTACTAATTGGAGAATTTAGTCGAAGATTTCGGTCAGGTGAACGTCAAGCAGGTACACGAACAATTCTGCGATTGTATTGGTATTGTTGTGATGATGAAGCTGATGATGGATGAAATCACAGAACTAAAACAAACCTGATGACGTGACGTGATGTGAGTGACCTACGGGAATTATTTATTTCGGATGCGTGTGTATTGTAATTGCAAGTCCAGTGTGGCAGGAAAGTGAGTTGGTGCAATTAAGTGGTATTGAATAGTACTTAGGGTGGCTGCGACTATAGTTGTTGCGGAGGGTGTTTCTTATGTATTGTATGGGAGTATGCTATGGTGATAAGAGTCGGTGTAATGGAAGTTAGTATTATAATTGGGAAGAAGGAGCAACAGAAGAGGAGAACAGAGTCCACCGGGCCATGTCACGGGCTGGAAGATAATGAAGCTATTTTTGCTCACCGGGGTAACTGACGGTGTTCATCGTTTCACTGGCTTGGCTGTTAAAATTAGAGCAAGAAAGCACAAGGCAGACAAGAATAGGTGAATTCAGAGCAGATTCCTGGCAACACAGTCCTCGATTACATTCACTGCTCTTCTGCACTACACTAACTACATAGTACTAGACTTCTGATCATCAGAATTCACTACAGTACACATTACACATACTCACTTCACCGTATATTCCTTCCCCATCTCCCTACACATATAATAATAGCAACGATTCTGTCTCTAGCACAACTACACTTGGATACAGTAATATTTATACTTCCAGTTACAAGTCCTAATGTAATAGTAGTAGTTAGTATTTTAGTACTACTATTATGCCTACTTATTTATAAAGGAGTTCCTATAATATATACATGCTATATAAACCTATACTGCTCTCTGCTTCTCTTCACTCTTCTTCTTCTTCTTCTTCTGAATCTGTGCACTTTATTTCTTTTCCTGCAAATACTACTACATTACATTTTACATCGGAGAAGATAGTAAGTATTACATACTAAGTCTGTCATGTATTTCCTCAAGACTCTTCTTAAACACTACTAGACTAGTCTATCTATGTATTTTACTACTATTTAGTTACTAGTAGACTTAGTTAGAGCAGCAAGGAAGAGTTGTGATGTTCCAGCAGTAGAAATGCTATAAGAATACGGGTTGAGAGAGTTGACGTGTCTTCATGAGCTCCAGCCGGAGGAGTTCAGCTCACTTCACTCCGTCACACGTATCGCTACACACTGAACTGAACTGAGTCAACCGAACTGAACCAACTAACTCCCGAACCACTACATATCCGAATGCATCCAGCCCTTTACCACTTCCACTCCCAACTACAGTCCTCCTGTACTGTTATGTTGTCTGTACTGTGGCTAACACTTTCATGTATACTTCTTTCTTTTCACATTATACACTACTACTTCTGCCTTAGCCAAGTCTTAGCTTACTACTACAAACTACAATACTTGACTTCACTATTACTATTACTACTACTTTAGTTTACACCACACCACAGAATATATTCTCAGTTAGCAGCAGAGTTAGTCCAGGAGTTTCCTTTTCCTTCTTGGGTATTTGTCTTCGGATATATATATGCGGTGGCTGTGTACAGACTACAACAGTAGCAAAGTTGTTTGCAGTGTGGATGTGCAGTATGCCACTGCACTGCTACTACACTTGCTTCCTTCCCCTCTTGTCTGTCTTGCGAATCGGGTATCCCGGTACCCGTAATTTGCGATATTCCATGCTAATATATTTCAGAATGCTCCAAACTAGTTTCTTATAGGTAATTCCAACCGACTCACTCCACTCACTTCACTAGCGAACCATTTGTAATCTTTAATTCCGCTAAATAAACCTGTACAAGCAAAAATTACTTTATTATTTAAGAGAAAAGTACCTATGTAATGCTTTCACAGAATACAAATACTAATAAAACCATGTCAAATTATTCTACCATGTAAATGTATCTGATTTTTATCAAGTTTTACTCAAATGAAACGTGGGTTGGTAGGCTCTCTTCAGGAATCGGCTTTTATTAAAATCCAATTTACCAGGAACAAAACCTTATGTTTAATACAAAGAAAAATCCATTGTAATTCTTTTATCAGTGACATGACAGTTCTCTAGAATACGAAAATGTAAATACTAGGTATATGAGAACGAATTTTATTAATAATACAGTACTTTAGCATTGCGATCCTGTTATATTAGTTAGTAACAAGTAAACCTACAAGGTTTAGATTGTGGAATAGTTGTCGCAGACTGTAGAGTATATTAGAGTATAAATTATACATTCAAGATGATAATGTGCTTATCTGCCAATCTGAAACTATCAATATCTATTAAATCTGCATAGAAAATTCCTATTGAAGTTTGTGCGTATGTAGAGCATTTAAACTGTCAAACGACTACGTAATGGTAGCTTAGGGAAAAGGATATAGTATAGCTTTTGATGACAATGTGCCGTAGACTTAATCTCAGTTTTTATCTGATGATAACGAAAGTAATAATATTCTGGAAGGGCGTAGCGTACCTATTGCTTTGTTCATTGCATAAATTGAAGACTGGTAGATTAAAGAGTTTGCTGACTGAGTGGAGAAGTTTTTTCCTCAGTTTGAAAGGAAGTTGATATCATTGAGGTTAATGTACTGTGAGTGAAGTGCCCTACTGGCTGATGATTTTTTTCCACCACATTTTAAGACATTCATTCATTTCATTCCTTTGAAATATTATGTAATGCTGTTTTTTGCTGAGTCGCGAGTTTTCTCCAAGCTGCCACAGTTTCAGTGGTACGTGCCGGCAGGGTAGTTTATGTGATAACTTACAGGGCGGGCAAGTACGTGCAATGAAATTCCATTGCACGTATTAGAAAAGTCTCTGGGCCTGAAATGTAAATCTTCATAGGAGTGTGAGTCTAGTGAAAAGTTTAGAACCAAGCGCAAGCATTAAAATCACAGTCGTCTCGTCACCCTGTATATTGTGTAGGTTTCGAAAATTGAGTAAAAAGTGAACTTTCTCCTATTATGCAGTATATAATGTAAATAGACTCCTTACACTGCATCCATATTCATATCGATACAATTACTAGCTGAAAAGTTTACTTAAGCGGACAATAAGATATTTACATTAGTGGTTTATAGAGCATATCGAAGAATTGTTAATTTGGCTAATAGTATCTGTGTCAGTAGTTTTTCATTAGATAAAAATGTATATTGTGTAGTTTATGCTACTATTTGGTTACGGTTGGTAGCTTAGATAAAAGTCTTTCCACTCCCCAAAAGCACATACGTATTAAACCTGAGTGAGTGGGACATTGTATTGTAAATTGTAAATAGAGGAATATTTATAGAGCCCGCAAGTGTACCTACCCAAAATAAGTATTTGCCTATGCAGATAGTTGTTACAATACTACTGTAATAGAATTGCAAGTAAACTAACGTAAATAGACAGTAAGTGCCCAGAAAACCGATTCGTGTGTTCTTCTAAGCCTCGTTGAAAAACTCGACTACTGCGAACTAAACTAAAGCTTATGTCTTGTCTCTTGTCTGCATTGTGAATGTACTGGGAACGTTCCTTCGCTTGATATCGCACTAGTCACCAGATAGAGTACAACAACAGCAATTGACATGAAACTTAATTCAGAATGCTACCTCTCTCTTGAATTTCACAAGAAAAGACGCATACACTATGCATGACACTCCTCTAAATATTCTACCACCAACTAACTCGATCAGTACCTATTAAACAAGAAAAGAAACCAATTTCTTATGCACAATTCCAGGTTCATACACTTTCATTGAGTTTACCACTCTCTCACGGTTCGGGCTCCACTCTTATTCGCCCCGTCTATTAGATATGTACATTAAAAGATACTAAACTCGACATTTGTGTATTTCGCATGAGCGCCTTATTGCTCTTATATATATTTATGAGCTACATATCTGTAGTAGTAATAAACCATTCAACTAATGCATTTAATGAAGTAGCAGAAGCGACACAGATTTAACAGCGTCCACTGAACCGTAGCGACACAATAGAAAAATTTTAAGTATATGTATCGAAGCGTTCAAGAGTTATAACACCTCAATTAGGTGCTGAAAATCCACCTCAATTTGGTGCTGAAAATGCACCTCAATTTTCCTACATACACAACACGTTTAGTAATACATAGAGCTGAGCAGATGCGGGTGCTGAAAATGCACCTCAATTTTCCTACATACACAACACGTTTAGTAATACATAGAGCTGAGCAGATGCGGGTGCTGAAAATGCGCCTCAATTTTCCAACATACACAACACTTTTAGTAATACATGGAGCTGAGCAGATGCGGGTGCTGAAAATGCGCCTCAATTTTCCAACATACACAACACTTTTAGTAATACATGGAACTGATCAGCAGCCGGTGCTGAACTGTAGGCTCTACATACAAAATTCAATTTTTTTAGTAGATGTCATTTATCGATCACACCCATTTTCACAGGGGACCTTCCTCGGAACACCAAGAACATGTACTAAAAGTTTTAGCGAATTATATTAAGCCGTTCAGGAGTTATAGAGCCAACAGACAGACAGACAGACAGACGGACAGACAGACAGACGGACAGACAGACAGACAGACAGACAGACAGACAGACAGATTGTTCAGGGCATTATTATAAAGTAGCTTCCGCTACTTAATAATTAAATCCCCGTTCCTATGTAAAACCAATAGATCAATCTCGAATTCTTTAAACTTTAAATGATACTACTTAAATATGTATTTAAAAGCTTTTCTAATGCAAAATTAATATTTATGTACGTTTGATTACCACACAATCCTAATACAATGGACACCTATAGGATTATTTAAGGATTTACGGTGTGATATTCGCATTCTTTGGATATCTCACCTATTAATCTCTACTGTAGATAAAGTAGTGTCTACACAGAGATATTTGTTTATCTTATCTATACATTGTAATACTTATTGTATTATTATGAGAATTGGGAATATTGTAGTGGTAAAAATATTACCAGTTCACATATGTATTCTACATTTAAATTAGGGAATAATAATCTGTATGAGGAGGAGAAGCAAACTAATAAACATGAGATACGCATTAAATGATAGTAGAGCACGCATATCGTGTAAAGAGAGTATAGGATGTGTTTTGTTTTTTGCAGAGATATAGTTTAAGAAGGATTGTAGAGATAAGTATTTAAGTGAGATAGAATGTACATAGATGTTGTAGTTGTGTTGTCTATTCTAAAATCACAACTAGCTCGCCTTGGTATAAATATCAGGAGAGTTCGGGTGTATGGAGATTTGTGTCTACAAAAATAGCACCAGACTAATTGTTAGCAGTCGCATATTTGTACGCATATTATATGTAGTGAGGTTTAAGTATTGCGCTGATTAGGTTCGGTATATAAATAAAATAGTTATTGTATGTGAGATGAAGGGAGATTTAGTTAGGTGGGTATTTAGGAAGGTAGATAAATCGGCATGGAGTATGGCATATAGATATTAGCAGATGTCTTGTTTGTATTTTCGGTGGGATAAAGGTGGGTAAGTTGGGAGACGGGAGAAAAGAAAGAAATCAGACGGAGAGGCAGAGGTCGTCACAGAACAGTAAGCGGAAAGGTCTAAGAATCTCGGGAGATAATGAAGAGTGCCAGGATATATGTGAGGAGTGGATAGGCGAGGAGAGCGAGGCGAAAGTAGTAGATAAACTACACGGAATTAATACTACAACAGTGTGTTTTGTGTACACAGTGTTGAGTTGACTGTTGTAAATAGTGTAAAGCACCCAGGATCGTTTTTATTTCTCTCAGTGGACGTTCTTTGAGTTGAGCCGAGTGGAGTCGAGTAGTGTAATCGTAATAAAGTTAGTTTAGTTCAGACAGAGTTAAAAGGTTAGTTAGGATAATATGGACGGAGCCGAGTGAAGTGGAGGTAAGAAAGGGAAAGACAAGGCCGAACAATATTTGGCACAGAAAACTACCGTCACTGGTCCTAATAAGGTTTCACAGCTAAATCTAAATCTGGTCTTTGGTGTCACAGTCACATAGTACACTCCAGTCGTTCTTCCCAGTGCAAATGAAAACACCCAACCTGACTCTCTCTCCTCGCCTACCATATTATTCCCTTTCTATTAGCACTAATGTATTACAAACTAATATCTCCTCCATTATATACTCTACTTCACCATATGCAAATACATGTAAATACTTCACAGCCTATACTCACTCACAGACTCACAGATATATACCATGCCAGAAAATCAACATTCTCTATTTCATTTTGTGTCTCTCCCTATCCTAAACCTGGTGACTGTCACAAATTCTTTTTTCATTCCCACCGACAAGACAAAACTAAAGAAAAGACCAAGTAATGTATCTCTTTGTGTATATACACTTACACATATACTCTACCTACAATTTATTTATATTATGTGAACACAACATGAACTAATTGAATCTAAACCTAAGTACATATGTACCACACTTTTTGTAAATACAACATTATATGTAAAAAGTCTTAAGATACTATATAGCATAGCACGCATTGGATTACACATACCTACAAATACAAACAGACAGAAGATAGAGTGGCAGTATAGAGAATGAAAAAGGAAACTTACACTGCACAACACGAAGAAGCTGCTATATCAGTGATACACTTGACTTTCCTTGTCCGCATAACTTGCTCTTGCTGTCGCGGATGTGGATGGAACCTTTTTCTCGTTCTATGAACCAAGCAATCCGCATCTTACTCTTTCATCTCTTCGTATTCCGTCTACCTATGTGAATATTCCTGGTGTGACTGTGGGAAAGAGCGACTGCTTGTAGTTCAGTATGTCAGTAGAGTCGCTATAGAGTACGTAAAGGCTGCAGCGGCGTCACTTCACTTATCACTGTAAAAACACTTATCTGTATCTAGTTCCGTGTTAAACCACTTCACTCGAGAACACAACAATCTCCGCTTTTCTTTGCATTACGTTTCCTTTCAATGAAATCCTTCACTCCTCCTGATATTACATTTAAGATTGCTCCACCTTTCTCCATGCTTTCTTTCTCCTGTGTGAGATTTTTCAGCAAAATAGGAGTAGCTACCTGTAACTAATGTTTATATGGAGGAGTATATATATATTGCAAGTAGGAATATTACAGAGTCCCTCATGGTCAGTTAGCCGATCACGTATGAGTGGTTAGATTTCCAATGGATTGGATATTATGGGAGAATATACGTATAAAGGACAGTTGTATTGTGTACAAAGCGTATAACATGCTATGGCACTTTATTTTACGGAATGAGCTTTTATTCTGATTGTGAGTGTTAGCCATGAATGGTGACCTTTTACTTCTGGCTAATTTCTTTCACTAAATATATGTGTGTATTTCCGCATGGCT